>OMPJ01008992.1:0-20512 GCA_900312935.1 Carapus acus | reverse complement strand
GGGCTTGGGGGGGGCTCCATTACCATGAGGCAGCTCTGAGCATCACTGTCTTTAAAATATTACTCTTTAAAACACATTAAGAATTCACTTTATGCAGTATTCAGGGACACGTTTTCAGCGTCTCAACAGCTTTCAACAGTCGCCAAAACAGAGGCGGAGCCGCTCAGAAGGTCTCGGGTCTGCTGTGACCGACAGCTTTTGCTCTCTGGGTCAAAGGAAATTGACTTTCTGAAGACACGGCACACTTGCGTTTTGCTGACTGATTGGAGCTCTGAGGTTGAGTCTTGGAGCGTGGCGAGGCCACTTTGCGCTTCCCCCAAAAATACATCCTCCCCTCTGAGCGAGGACGAGGGCGGAATTTGAATGGGGCGGGGGTGACTTGTAGAGATCTGAACGATTCTTAACAGGTGTAACGGGCTGATTTGACTTTTTCACACCTCCTGCTTTGTGCGATGCATATTGAGGCCTTCACTCATCTGCATGCTGGAGAGTTACGCCACACTCCCGCTTTACACACCTCAACTTCCTTTTTTTTTAGCTCAACAACCGGCACTGAAATTCAATACAAGAATTACCCGTTTCACAGCAAACATGCGCAATTCCTCTCATAAATGACCTGTGTGTGCCTAAAAGCTTATGTTGAGGACCCAGTCGACACACAAGGCAAGATGTGACTTCTGAAATGTCTGATAGTGATCATCTACTCCAACAAGTGAGGATTCACGAGTGCTGAGACTACTTTCATGAATAAAGATGACGGACCCGATGGCTTGAGATCGTGCCTGCCTGGTATTGACACGTCTGTCCTTGAGTCTCGGACTGACATTATGAGAATCTGGAGATACTGGCTTCTTGCAAAATACATTTCCATCTTTTCATTTCGTCAGAATCAGATTTATTGCTCAGGTGCGCTGACATATGGAGCGATTGCTGGATAATACAAACACACACACGTACAGCACATACACACGGAGAAAGCATCTGTGTGTTGGTCTGGCCTGCGGCAGGGGCAGGGGAAATTCCTGCTCCCGAGCTGACGGGATAATAGCCCGTCACATCTGCGCTAACTCCCTGCCACTCTTCCGACAATGAAATGTTCAGAATTACAGCTATCTGCTGACAGAGCGAGCGAAAGACGCGGAGACAGAGACGCTCCCGGAGAACGTCCGAGCTGTGCACCAGATTGATGCTCGAGGAGTCTCGACCATCTCAGAGGGGAGGAAAAATGCAGGCAGTGGGCTTCGATCTCCTCATTCTTCCTCCTCTTCTTGACGTGAAGAGGATGTTTGGCCTCATGCTACCATCTGGGACAACAACAAGGACTGTGGTGGGACCCAAGCACGGGAAGCATTCCTTTGGAAAAAAAAAAAAAGAAAAAGTCCTCGCTACGTGGCCGTGTACCAAACCTCCCACCCAGGGTGAAAATCCTTATTGCTGCCGCGTTCGTGCTGGTTTCTGAAGCACCCACAAAGTCAGAGGAAAAAGCTCCTCTCTGTTTCCAAAACCTCATCTGGCATTCAGGATCTCAGGCCTCCAGAGATTTTTTCAGCTACAGATAAGAGCCACAGATGGGCCACTCAGTTCAGATCTTAGCCAAGCCCCGTTTCTGACCTCTGGCCTCCTCTTCACACTCATTCGATGGTAAATCCGAAAAGAAATGCACATACTGCCTGTGCAGCACTACAGAGCAACAAATAATGTGCACTCCCTCACATGCAAAGTTCTACAAATATATACTTTTTGAAGCTACGTTCCTTGTAAACACAACTGTTTGCTTTGAGGTGAGCCTCGCACCTCCACAGAGCCCCGTCCTCCCTCTGCCAACACTACCTCGCCATCACTTGTTTTCTTTCCTCCCACAGTCTCGGGCATGAAAACGACTGATTCTCGATCACAGCAGAGCGATAGTTTAATTAAATTTGAAAAGAGGCCCGACTTTCTTGTCGAAGCGACAGATTCGTGACATCGAAACAAGGCCAGAAATGTGAAGGATTGCGAGAACAAAGTCTCACAAAAATCATGCATCAGATATAACAAGTCACTTTAACAATTCTGTGAAGTGTTGAAGTGACTAATGTGTTTTTCTGCGAAAAACAAGCGGGTGCTACCTGAAGAACCTGGATAAGAGGCAGAAAACAAGTGGGCGACCTTCGCGAGAGCTCCACTGTGGGAAGTTTGAATAAACATGCTGCCAACCAGCCAATGAAGACAAAAGTGCCGGAACGTCAGATCTCTCCTTGTCAAAGATTCTTTCCTCCTTTATTTTTTCTGTTTCAGCACCTTTTCCTTGTGTCTAATCGTCAGCACATCTCATCTGAGTACGACACACCCAAGAGTGTGTATTGTGTGTGTGCCTAGCGCGCATACAGTAGCTGCAGACAGCCGCAGCTGCAGCTTCCACTTGGGTCTGAGTGCGTTCAGCCCTCGTCCGCGGCGGGATGCAGACGGAAGGGGCAGCACTTTTGCTGCCGCCGCGTTACTTCTTGTCCTCTCCTGCTGGATTTGCAGCCCTGCACGGGCACAGCTGTTTACCCGTGCACACACTCGCTGATTGTGCTGCCAGATGGTCATGGCCGGATGACGTGGTGTCCCGAACTCGCGGCTACACGGATGCACAAAGTGCTTCCACATGGCACACACACACACGCACGCACAGACACAGACTGCACAGATGGATGGTGTCTAATTGAAATGCATTTTTGGAAAAAGATGCGGGCAGAGTGAGAGATGAATGTTTGAATAGAAGCCGTAGAGGAGAAATGATGGGAGATGCGCGAGGCGGGAGCCTTGCGCCGCGTTCTCGCTGTTTGGCCGCGATCAATTTGAAAGCGCGGAGGACTCAGGAGAGGCAAGGAAGAGAGGTGAGAGCGAAGACGGGGGAGGGGGAACAATGGTGTCAGACGGCAGAACACTGGTCCAGTGATGGTGGATGCGTCTTAACAATCGCAGCTTTTAAGGGAGGAAGGAGGTGCTTCGCGTTGGCAGTGCCGGCTTGTACCAGGCGCGTCACCGAGACAAATGACTGAACCACGACGTTGGTGTGCTACAGACACACACACAGACACACTCGTACACACACAGCTTCTTCACACTCAAAGGAAGCAAGTTCGTGCACGCAAGTACACTCTGTAGCGCACTTTCAGGAAGACCCATTTCCCAAAAGCCACATCCATCGATCCTGAATCTAAGATGTTCACATACTTTCCACTTAAGCCTTTCTCAGAACTATGAATGAAAACTTGGGTTCATCATCATTGACGATGTTTGTATTTTGGGGAAAGGCAAAGGCAACTTCTCCATCAAAGGAATAGCTGAATAGCTCTCTCTGAATTCCATTTCCGATTCTGCGTGGCTTCCATCATCCTTTAAGACTTTGATACTTAGTATTTGAATATTCACTGGACTTCACAAGGGAAAATCCACAGGATTCCCAGGCAGCGCACTCTGATTCTGTTTTCCACTGCAATCTGACTCGTGCTGTCAGAGGCTTTCCGACAGAGTTGGCGACGAACAAACAGTGGTGCGTGTAGTTTTTTCGGGCCTCCTGCCTCCCCCGCCTGTGGTGAAGGCGAGCGCTGATCGAGTTCATCGGGCTGGGCAAAATCGATGCAAACTGAACAAGAGCGTTCCTCCTCTAAAAAGTCAGGGGTAGCCAGAAGGCCCCAACGCAATTATAGCCAGGCTTAAGTAGTTTGTTTGATCGGAAGCGGAAGGGGCCAGAACGAAGATTGATCTTCAAATAAGTGCCTCTCATCGTGCTATTTCTATCACATCCCATATTAGATGCTTCGTTTAGCAGCTTGTTTTCTTAGTCACATGTTTTATCACCTTTTACAGCACTAAGCTCAATCTAAACAGCTTTGTTGATTCCAATTACCATGTTTGTCGGGTATGTTAGGGTACAAAAGTAACAGAGTGAGACTGTGTTTTAAGTCCCACTGTTTGTTCCTCGTCTCTGATGCAAACTGTCAGCCGGGTGTTTGTTTTGTTTGTCTTATCTGTTAACTAAACCCTCCGAGCTGGCCTCGCGGTCACACCACCGAGGCTGGAGAGGTTGAAGCTAACCAAGACCAGGCGTCTTCCAGAAATGAGTCACTTTGGAGTGTGTCGTGGTCTAACCCTGAGACCCATTACGCTGTTCGCAAGTAAACCTCGGAGATGAGGAGATGACCCTCAAACACACAGGCATGAGCTCAGTGTGAGAGGATTAGGGAGCAGCTGCCACTGTCAACCACACACATGCACACACACTTAATTGGCAATGACAGGTGTTAGCAATTGACACACTTAAGCTAACTGTCCAGCTACGGCCTCAAAAATTCACAACATGCAACTCCCCTCTTGATGTCTTCATCTACCAGTGTGCAGTATTGGAGTTGAAGAGGATTTATTTATTTGCTGAACTTTCTCAGTATTCACATACCAATAGAAGCCCATAATTCTCAAAATATGCCGCATGAAAAGAAAACTGTTGTGGTTTCTTCATTCACTGTGAGTTACCTATGACACCGTAAGCAAAATTGTGGCAGTATAACTTTACTTTTTGGCTGCTGCATCAGCTTTAACGAGGGCTTCAGAGCACAATGTGTGGCGGCGCAGACAGCAGCTGGCAGTGTTTGGTCTTTGCATTAAGTCAGGGACACTTACTCACCGTAAGTGGTATGCAGATATAAATGGATACTCACGGGTCAGTAATTTGTTTTACATAATAAATGTCTCGCAAGTACATGGGATCCATACATGGAGATGCAAATAATTACATGGCAAATGAGATTATTTACAAAGCGGTGTAGAAATGAAGCTTTATGAAATCAGATTTACATCCTCGGTAATGACCGTTACTAAAATCCAGCTATTTTTGAATACATGCCCTACATACGCAAATGTTTTTTTTTTTTCTTTTTTGCGAGAACAAAGAGACCTGCAACATAAGAGCTTAGGTAACCAATAATGATTCACCTGATTAAAGAACTCTTCACGAGCACGGGCACGGGCACAGACCGAAGCACAAAAACAAACAAATTACAAAAAAAGACTTCAGCCATCAAGAGTTTCGGAGAGCCGGCCAAATAACACCTCCTCCTCCTCTATGTATGTGGGCTTCAGGGAACCAGCCGGAGCGGCATCAGAGAGAATATTACGACTCCTGCTGTCTTCTGTCACCTTATAGTTTTAATTTGGTATTAAATGTGTGCATCGATCGCAAAGCTTATGGAGACGCCGGTGCCACACATCTCCCCACACCTGTCAGTGAAGACTGAGGAGGCTTTTGGGGCGGACGGCCTCAACAGCCGGAGTGCTCAGCGGCGAGCGAGCGCAGAGTGGATCAATGTGTTTTGCACATTAAAGGAGGTTTCAAAACACACTTCACAAGCCGCACCAAAGAACGGCCGTCCTCTCCACGTCTCGCACTGCCTGCTGACTGAGAGCCTCGCCATAAACAGGAGACCTTGCTCTCTCCCTCTCTCTCTGGCGATATACTTGGGGGCTTTCGGGGTGACGGCAAAATCGCATCCGTCGCGAAAACCTGTGTCTTAACAAACTCACCTCCTCAACAATAGTAAAGCGAGACAAAGAGAAGCCACAATGTTGAGCAATGCCGTCTTGTCTCCGCCGTCACTCGTGTGCATTGCGCGTTCTTTTTCCTGTCGTGCTTTGCGTGCTACAGTAAGATCATTTCCGGTGATAGCTCATTAGCGGCACCATTTCTCAGTCTTTTCACTCACGCGCTGCGTGTCAGCAGGCGGCATCACGATACTTGGTGGAAACAAAATGCAGAGTGAAGCGAGTGTGACATTCTGCTCAGAGCAGGCCGACGCAATCAATCAGCCTTCAGACCTCATCAATCAGGTGCAGTGAGACGGATTTGGTTGAGTTGACACCGTGAAAGTCGGAAGATAAACGGGGCGAGCAGCAGATCTTAAAATCTCTCAGACTGGTGCGTGTCAACAGTTTGGTCCGGATATCTATTCCATCTCAATAGCTGTAAAAGTTGCGTCGACACAACATTTGTGATCGTATCAGATCACATTAGAAAATGAGTCTTCGCTTAGGTGATGCATAAACCATTATCACAGGCGCCTTGTCGACAAAAATGAGCTTTAGCGGAACACTGCTGAGCCATGGGGAGAAATTTGTGTGACAAAACTTTGATATGACTAAAAGATGAATATAAAGATAAACTACCAAATCTATATTGCGGCTCTGATGGTGTTTTTTGCTTCGACTGCACGTCTGCTGTGGCTTAATTCTTACAATGATAGTCAGGCATTTATTTGTGACTAAACAGAGTCTGTGTGAAAATATAAGCTAATCTCCATCGGGCACACGCGGTTCGGGAAAACAGCTCTGCTGAGAGGAGTCACGGTCAAATATTGTCTGTCTGACTTGTCCGACAGTCGCTGCTGAACCCCAAACGTCACGTGACAGCTGTAGCGTTTGAGTTTCTCTCTCTTTGCTTTCTCCCCCCGTGAAGAAACAATGACCCAGACAGAATCCGAGTCTGCGCTGTCGGGTCGAGGTCCTGCTGCAGCCTGCTTCAAGTAATGGATCCGTAATGGGCTTTTAACGGCCGCGGAGCCGGCGGCGGTGTTTGCCCTTCAGTGGAAAAGCGGAGCAAACAGGAAGTGCAGCATGAATGCATCCCCAGACGTCGGACTGGGGTCTGGATGAGTCACGACGCCTGCTGACGACAGGTAAACCCAGGCAGGCCTCCGTTAGGACCGACTTATCTGTCTGCCAGGGCCCTCTCATGCTTATCCCGTTGTTATAGACACATCTATCTATTTTCCTTTTGTTTTGTTTTTCAAAGTCGGCCCCTGGCTCAGACGACGGCGCCTCATGAGGCCCGTTTGGACTCTCAGATTCCGAGTGGCTGATATAATTAGACTGAAACAGCAATGTTCTCACTCCCGAGTATCACGCAGATAAGAAAATGGGATTTTCTACACTCAGTCAGAACTTGGCCCTCGCTGAGCGGAGAACGTGGTTAAACATTAATCTTGAAAGCTTCACATGAAGGCTGGCGAAGAATGGAGGCAGCCGGTCTCTTCGAAAATGAATACGCGGTAGACGGGCACTGATTCCCCGTCGAAGGCCTGTCTCGTTTGTTATGTGTGACCCGGCGCTGGGGGAAAAAAGGTGAAGTGAGTCAGGTGGGTGAAAGGTCAGATCTGTGCACTGTGCTGGAGTGTTTTATCTGGGCTCATCTTAATAGACTAAGCGTTGCAAAAACCCGCCGGTTTGACATGCGGGTGGCGTTCAAAGCTTTACGTCCGAGGGGACCGCGAGAGTATCGAGAATAACAAGTAAAAGACGACACGGAGGTTTGCGCCGCTATCCCGACAACAAAAGCCGCGCTCGTCCGAACGAGAAACACGCTCCGCACGTCTACGCTCACGTGCAACCGTGGCTTTCACGGCTCCGACCTCGGCACACATGGTTGAGCGCGCCCTGCCGCTCACATTTCACCTTGCTCGACCTTCCAAACAATAGAGACCGACAGAGCGAAGAATAGAGGGCTGCGCTATGAAGCGCACCAATGGAAACCAGGGACGCTCGCTTGGCTTGATTCTGTGTCTTCCACATGCGCTCATTGCGATGACGGCAGTGGTCGAAGCAGCGAAGATTGTTTTGTCTTTGGTCTCTGCTCTCTCCATTTCTTGATTCTTGGTGCGACTGGTGTGCTGAATTCATGAGCTGCAAGCCTACGTGCTCTGCAAGGCCTACGCACTCTGGGTCACGGCGCAAACTGCACACTCGTGTGCGTGCATTGTTGGTGGGGTGAGGCTGTGAGGCGTTGGGGGGTATTTCCTTTAGGCGGTAACGTGCGGTTGTGATTTTGCTTCGCTGTTACAACTGTTAAACAGTTGCTAAAGCTCTGTGAAGTGCAACGGTTAAGCAAAAGGAACATTTGTGACATTTAGAACCTGGATTATCAGAGCTCACGATCTTATAGGGTGGATACTGACAGAGTTTACAAGTTAGAATTCTCAACTCCAACACTTAATTGAAGCTTACAGAAACAGCCACAGCTACACTGAACCCTGTAGCGGAATTCGACACCGCTTCTCCACTGAAAATGAAACTGTTCTGTGAAACCTCCTTAGTCGAGTCTCAGAGCTCAGAGAGGAATTCAAGGTGGGTGTTTAACTCAAAGTCAGCGGGCAGATGGTTTGCTGCATAATGAATCCTGCCCTCATCTGCTGGGATACAGTATTACAAATGGACTGTAAATGAACATATGGTGTCGTGATTTGGATAAAAGGATCCAAATTATGACTGACAAATAAATGACTGCACGGTCGCCCTCCCTCGCCGTTAATTTTTTAACATTACCTCTCCATCATCATCACATTATCATCAATAATCGTAATCTTACAGCCTTAATTTTTAATTCTCGCCGTGAGGGCGAATTAATAAAGGCTGCACTGCGGCATTTGCTCACCAGCTACCGAGAAAAAAAAGTGGGTTGAGAGTCTGAGACTTGTTGTCTCCTTTGTGCGAACTCGCCACTTCATCGTGAATGCGTTTGAACATCTTACCAAAAACTTCATCTTGAGATTCCGGTTCTGCCACTGCTTCTGTTCTCTGGCCCACTTTGGGTTCAGGTGACGGGGCCTTGAAATGGGACACAGAAACAAAATGAAGAGGTGAGGTACCATGGCAACAGAGAGAGAGAGAGATAGAGGGAAGGTGAGAGAGACCTGTTTTGTCTTTTGAACTACTGTGCGCCTACGCACCATAGATGTAAAACATAGCGAAAGGAAGATCTATCCATCCATCCATGGATGCTAATGTAGGCACTATCATAATGTTCAAACATATGGAATATGGGTGATGTATTGATTGTACAACTGTAAAACATATACAGTTGAAGTTTTAAAAGGGTAACTGAAGGTAAGAGGTACTTGAAAGTGGTGGTGGTCAACGAATGTGTCGTTCTGTGAGTTGATGGTGTCTCAGGTGACTTTTATGATTGATGGACACATGAATGATCCTCTTTCAAGACAGGAGGAGAGCATTAAAGAAATAAACCCTGCAATAAACAACACTTGCTTTGATTGACGCCGTATTCTTCCTTGACGCAGAAATGCATCTCTGCCACCATACTGGTACTCACTATGCTGGCTTTCACTGCTGTCAGCACACAGACGCACATTCCGGCCGCTGCGTGAATTGTACGACTCGACTTCAGATATGCAAGCGAAGGCACATTCTGAACTGTTTACGATTTGGTTCCGGTGAAACCCTGATGCTGAGGCAGCTGGTCAGAGGGCTTTTCAATTATGCATCCATTCTCTCTCTATAGCCAATTACCCTGTGCAGGGTCTCTGAGGGTTGGAGCTTATTCCATCATTCACTGGGTGAGAGCCAGGCTATCAAAGACAGACCCACGCATACAAATGCATACAAATGGAAACCTGAATAGTCTGTAGACCATATTCAAACCTGGACTATTCAGCTTTTACCTTTCATTTGACCAAATCCTCATTTATTCAGACCAGTCGTAGACATTCAATTTTGACTCTAGTTCATAAATAGTTTGATGTGTAACATTGTATTTCATTAACAGGAACGAAAAGCTGTCACTGCTACAAAGACGGAATCCTTGACTCGCGCCGCCTTTTAATGCGATTCATGCTTTTGGAATCTGGAAGCCATATTGACATCAAGTCCACAACTTGCAAGGTAGCTGAGTGGACATCCCTCATACAAACAGTGGGTTGGACAGAGCATAAATCAAACTAGCTTCACCATTCTCCTCGCCTCTGTGTACACGGGACCACTGACACAGACGAAGCGTTTTGGGAAGTACAAAAGATTAAAAAACAAGTTTTTTTCCTAATCATACAGCCAAAACTGTTGCCTAATGCAATCTGATGGGACGGCTGACTTCTTGTTTTGAAATTAGAGTGCTTTCTCCAATCCGTGTTGAGGAAAAAAAAGAGAAAGGAGCTGCATTTTTAATGATTCTCTTGAACAAATTTGGAAATGTTACCTAACCATTCCTCTAGCAATGATGCACAATCAAAGAGTATACACAGGTTTCATCTCTCCAGTTTGCCCTGTGTGAGAGGTCCCACTTATTGCTGTTCCCTCAATGACAAATCTCTGGTCCATGCTCCTGTCTACACCTCAGACAGGTGGAGTTTGATCAATCGCACGTGTGTCGCACTACAGACTGCACTCATGTACTGTCACACTGGGTGTTGAAGGGTGTAAAAAGCAATGAAATGCTACAGCACCCGTCAAAACAATCTGCCAGGGCGATGAGAGAACATATTGCAGCTCCACTGTTGGGTTCACAATCTGTCAGAATAGGGGTTTGTGCTCAGATCATCCTGTTACACAACATATGGGATTTAATTACATTTCTCCATAGAGGTGCAGCAACAAAAACCCACTCTCCGACCATATCAATAGCATTGCAATATTATGACTGATGTGTCGTAATAAAATGCGGATACATTTCTGAGATTGGGTGCTCTTTTTATTGCTTCGTGCTTGAGAACACGAACTGCGAAATAAAGACAAACGGGATCAAGCATCGCAAAAATCAAATCTATCCTGATCAGCCTCCCCTACTTCCACAATATTTCCATAACATTCTACCAACAAGAGAGGAGAGGGAAATGACTGCTGAGCTGTTCACGATAAATAGAGCCCTTTGTGGTGGGTAATTGTGGATAATTGGGCCCGATGGTCTGCTGGTGGTCTGCTAGTTGAGCCTCAAGCTCCCTCATCTGGAGACTTCAGTCTTTTCATCTCAGAGGCTTCAGGTCATTGCAATCAAACACAAAGTAGGGGACAGAAATACAACTTTTCTTCTTAATGTGAAACAAGCACTGGAGCAATAAGTGCCTGCTGTGCGTTCACAATCTATAAGGCTATTAAACAAATTGATGGGATACTACCCGTGAGCGTGCGGTGAAGGGTTCAGCTGTGGCTTATGCAATTTGTTAGTGGACCTACACCTGCGTCTGATATCATCCTGCTCTTAGTTTTCTGGCTTTCAGCGGAGCCATTGTTACAGTCGATTCAAATTAGGTTCTCCATGTCCAAAAACAAAAGAGCAGCTCGGCTCTCAGCGCTGCTCTGACCCGCACTTGAATAAAAACAAGTATGACACTAATATTCTGCTCATCTCCTCTTTTCTACAAAAGCTGAACTGATGTGGCAATCGGCGGCAGTGATCAGTGCTTACTTATTAATTTGATGTGTGAGCGTGCAAGCCTTGGAACGAAAGCTGAATACTAGGGATGTCCGATAATGGCTTTTTTTGCCGATATCTGATATGCCGATACTGTCCAACTCTCAATTTACTGATACCGATAACAGCCGATACCGATATGTGCGCCGATAAACGCTTCAGGAGCGCATAGGCACTATTTCGGTGTAACGCAAGCATTATTGTATTTTTATCGGTTTTAATTTTATCGGTTTTAAAAGCAAAAAAATCCGATACCGATATTACATTTCGGTGCTAATATCGGTGGGCCGATAATATCGGTGGGCCGATGTCATCGGACATCTCTACTGAATACAGATACCAAATTCCTTGCGTATGCACGAATATTCAAAGCTGTTAAGTACAATATTGCCTGATACCACCAGGTTGTTGTTGTCGGGGTGACGCGCTACAAATGTATCAAGCCCTTTACTGCTGGTGCTTCACAGGCAGAGGAAACAAATGATCCGTGTGCAGAGCCATCAGCCTGCCCCGCTGACTCTGGCTGCCCCGCTTCCCCGGCACGCTGTCACACTCATGCCACCCATTTAGGTAACCAGTCAGGCAGTTGGCCAAAAACAAGGCCGCATAGGCAAATCAGCTGCCCGTCGCTTCATTAGAAAACGCGGGTTGACGCTGAAGCCCTGAAAATCTGTGTGCGGCTTCAAGAACAATGGTAATCTATGTTCTCCTGGTGAAATTTGACAAGCGGAGACAAAGACAGCTTGTGTCAAGACAGGGTTAATTACTGCGTGCCACTACTTCATATTGCTATGACAACTTAAGTCTGAGCCTCCCACACTTCTCACACAGACGCAGTACCACAACCTGCAATCTGTGTATTTATAGAGCAAAGAGCTGTGCGCGGGCACCCCGAGAAAGTTTTATACTACATTTCGTACTTGAAACTTCACCGCACAGACTTAAATAATCATAATATACGAGGTGGCTTACAATTGGTGGAATAAACTGTGTTTATACGAAGCTCCTGACCACCTGGAGCCAGGTGGGTGTGAAACGAATATCGTAACGATGGCACCAGTTGAACAATGTAGGATATGTAGAGTCTCGTTAAGAACACACACGCACACAAAGCATAAAAACACACATGTAATTCACACATAAGTGGTTGCCACTGACCATGGTTGCCTTAAGAGAGGAATATTCCGTGCAGTTTTTTGAATCTTTTGTAATTTTCCATCCCTACATCTGGATGCAGCCTGTTTGTAGCCCGTCGGGGTTACAAGAGAACGACGTCTGATCCTTTCATTGACGGCCAATGTACCCACTCCGGGACTTCAATCCAATTTTCTATTTCAACCACTGTCATGCAGGCCCAAACATTTCATTGAAAGGTACCACAAACACTGCGCTCCAGTCCCCCCAGTAGCAGTAAAAGCTCATTGTTGCTGTGGAGATAATGATTTGGTGGGACATCCTTTGGGCCTCACGGCCGGCTCAGAGAAGCGGGATAAGTATTTGCCAAAGCTTGCTGTGATACAAGCTGCCAACCTGGGAATGGTTTGTGCTCACCTTGATGCAAAGAAGGGAGTGCATTTATCTTTTTTCAGATTGAGCCTCCATCTTTTATTGGGCTCAAGGAATAGTTCTTTTTATGTGAGAGCAAGGTTTGGTGCATGGAAGTCTGCAAACAATAGCAAGACGAACTGGATAATTACTATCATGAATCTTTCATTGTCATGGCAACTTGGCTCATTTTAGTAGCTGTGGGTTTATGATGCACAAAAACAAAAGCTTGAAATGACACAGGCAAAGCTTCGCACCGTGAAATTATCTTTCCTCACTTACTATTTCTGGGAGAGGCCGATTTCTCAAGTCAAGTACATTCCCACTTACTAGAGGAGGTCTTAGTTCTTCAGCTCTCAAAGTCTTAAAAACTGACACAACTGTCAATTAGAACAAAGTTAATATCCAGCCTTGACCTTGTGAAGTGAAACGACAGGTCATTGGGTCATAATTTGTCTCGATCCAAACCACAAACCTTCATGTATGTACAAATCCAGGACTCCGGATTCACATTTCATCACAGCGGTGTTTGAAAAGACAGGTGAGTGTTCATGCCCGTGGCGGAAAACCACTGTGCCAACACACATGGCAGAGCCGGGAGACACTTCTGACATGTGGACAACTCAATCCTTTCGTAAATACAGCAATCACAACGTGAGGCGTTTGAAGTGCTGTAGGTGGACAAACCTGGATGTCTTTCAAGGTTTCGTTGCTGTAGTGCGGCATAACACAAAATATTTCTCTGTTCAAAACACACCCACTGCAGTGTGGAAGCGTTTCCAGCAGGAATCACTTGTCCATTGGTCATAAGTGACAAATCTTTCCCCTCAATAAACGGTCCAAAGTCCTACGCCGCGCCGATAAGGGCGTGGAACTTTAAAATAGCACATGCTTGCTTCTCACATCACAAGTGATTGCAGAAACAACGTCAACATGCAGGGTTGGAGAAGAGAGGTTGATGTCTCCTACCTTATTGTCCGCGAGTGGCTCCCTCTTTACTAGATGCTGCCCCATGCTGATGACAGAGGCTGTAAAAACAAGAAAAGCGAATCAACACCAGAAAAAAGGACGTAAATAGCACATTATCGCACAAACGCCTCCTCTACAGTGTAGCGGGTGACTTCGGTGGGGGAGAGGAGTTTTAGCACCACATGCCGGGAAGTATGCGGGGATGTGAAGGTTTCTTCATGTAATAATTGTACGAGGAGCGAAGCAATGAAACAGACACATGAACATGCTGGGAAAACATTTGAGAAAGCTGCATCTGACATACTCGCCTTTGTGTGCTGTGCATAAGAAAAACTCTGCTGCTCTTATATAACATAAGTGGCGATAAACAGCAGTGATCAGACAGCAACAAGAAGTGGTGTTCCAGGACATGGTAAGAAGTAAACATGGCCATGGGAAAAGGAACAACTTCTCTTAAATCCATGTGCATTTTCAGAATAAGCTGGAGGATATGAGCTGTTTAATTTAAACCGGTAAGACCTAGAAGAGCGACATATATTAAATTGAACTGACATTAACTTATAAATGTCAACAACAAGAACAGCACAGCATTAGTGTAAAGTCACGAACAAGAGAAATTTCCAGCCCCTATATAGAGGCCACTAAAAGTCAAATTCACCTTCAACAATTGAAAAGGTCTGCATGGTATTAGGGTTTCTCTAAAAAGTGAGTGTTTCTCTAAAAAAAACAAAAACAAAACAAAAGAAGGATTCTGGGGTGTAATCACACTATTGAAAAGAAACAGCTGTTCTCATACACAAATCTACAATGCCAATGGCGATTTCTGCAACCAAAGTGTGATATCATGTCAACATGGCCCAAAACCTCTCCGGTAGATTTCTGTCACATTTCTGAGTAATGTCGCAAAGACCTCAGCTGAGAAGTCTAAAACTCCCTGTTCTCTTTACCCAGTTAATGGAGTATCTGATGGTAAAAGCATTCTCTCTTTTTCACATTAGCTGAAGTTGGACACAGAGCTCTCATGAACAATCCGGATAATTCACATTAGTCATTATTAGTAGGTGTGACCAAATCCGCCGTCGCTGCCAGGGTCTGCGCGTGCTTGACGAGGTGAAATTAATTCCACAAAGCAAATATGACGTCAACATTAATATGCGCATGAATCACTAGTGTGGAGGGCAACTTGATCTCTACCTGAGGAGCAAAGCATGACAAACATCATCTACCATCTCACCACTCAAGTCAAGTGGGCCTAAAAACGGCAGAACTCTGTGGAGACACAGATGGATGATAACAAATAAGTTTTCCTTTTAATGAGTTTTTGTGGAATAAAAACCTACTGAGAGCATAAACAAGTTGCAACCCCTCACTGACCACACCTGAGGGCACAATTATAAGGACAGTTGTTTTGAAATTATGCTGTTTACGAGGAATACTCTAGATATTGAAGGGCTTGTTTGGAGCGGACAGAGATGACACTGAGAATTCGTTTAATTTTGTGTTAGGCCTCACAGCAACGTTCACTCTCAATCGTTACACAACCGGAGTTGAGATCTTGCATGGGCTTGTAAGAAAAGGCCGTTGCATAACAGAGTGAGAATGAAAAAGTGGGAGGAGTGGAGGACGTCGGAGGGGGTTGGAGGTGGCTTGGAGGGGATTGGCCAACACTGTGTAGCTGTGTTAGCCAATCCTTACAAACAGGAGTACAGTGACCCACATGTACAGTATCTACACCTTCTTGTTTCCATCAGCACCTGAAAAATCTCCTCCCCCCACCTTGGGGACATTAGGGACAACTTTTTTAAACACTGGCTCGGTTTCAATCCAAATCATTTTATTTATTAATTGCTTGTTTCTACTTTTTAATACTGTTTTTTAATGTTTTTGTTTTTAGCGCCAGTGTTTTCTCATTAAGTGGTGTTTTTCTCACCTGGATTCTCAGTGCCTTGCCATGTCATGTAGTTTTTACACTGTGTGTGTGTGTGTGTGTGTGTTCACGTATGTGTGGGTCTATATGTGTGGGTGGGAGGGACAGGGTTTCATGTTTTTAATGTTCTTTGTTGTGAAGCACTCTGTGCTGCATTTATTGTATGACAAAGTGCTATATAAATAAAGTTTGATTGAAATCAGCCTCGTTACAGTCAGCTGCTGAGTTCAGGATGAATTTGAATTTGAATCCTGTGTCCCAGGCTGTCCTATAAGACGATATCTTATCAGGAATCAGGAATATTTATCGTCATTACAACAATTCACATTGTGTAACAAAATTCGATGGGTGCTGTGTTCCGGCGCATTTTCAAGGGGTATAAAAGGGAAAGCAGCGGAATGCGGCTATGGCCTCAGTTCATCGACCAGGGATCTATATCAAAATGTAAGATTCCTCACCTGAGAGGAGACCTTGACAAGGTAATTCTTTCATATGTCCTAGACTTTTGAAAATAAATAAGATAAACAGGAGTACAACTATTCCTGGATCGCCCTGAAGCAGGCCTTGCAGTGGCAATCCTCTTGACAATCAGGTATATGTCGGTCAGCACAATGAGTCTTTTATTATCCACTGCACTCTTTCTCAAGATGAAGCACAGGCTTTGCCTCTGTAAAAGGCCCATCGAACAATGAAACTCTGGCTCAGTACATATTTGCTCGTAGTTGTCGGTGCGTCAATTTGTGAAATGGCAAATGTAAGGCTAAAACATAAAGCGCTTGGGATGAGGTTGTGTATAGCGCAATCTATTTTCTTGCCAGTGTACAGTGATAAAAACACTATAGGGTACTTCCTCAAACAAAGGCACACCAAGTGTGGCCCGGGCTCTCAAGCACTGTGAATCATGGAAAGACAGACGTGAAAAGCTGAGTGAGTCAAGCTGAGAGGTGTGTTGTTTATCTGTATGTAGGTCATGCTGTTTAATGAAATTCTGCTTTTATCGTGCAGGTGCTCATGATGAATTTCATGAATGACACTTTTTCCACATCTCCACACGGTTCTAAATGTACCCTGTCCAGATATATGTATGTACTGTATCTCACCAGTGCGGCGAAAATCACAACTTCACTCCAAAAATACATCAATTCCTTCAATGCCTGAAAAGATGCGTTTTTGCTTCAATGTTCTTGGAGAGTCACTGTACGTGTTGTTATAGCGAACCGAGTGATCGAACCACAAGAGACGTACAAAATATACACTACAGACCAAAAGTAAAGATGAAATCAATACAGCGTGCACAGATTAGTTCTGCGTGGCCTGTCTATTCTATCTGCAAGGAGACAAAAAACTGCAGTGCTGATAAAATCTCTAGGTTTGCACTCGAGGGTTCTCCTCACTCAGCAGGTCCATCTCGCAGGCATTTCTGTACAATCAATGCTTCAAACTACGCACTTTGGTCTGTAAGACACCTTTTCGGACGAAATTTTTTCACTGAGCTGAATGGTTTGAAGTGGATGTGCAGTCCTACCGATTTCAAGACATTTCACAACAACAGAATAAATTGAGATTTCTTAACATACAAGACACGAAACCAACCAATCCTCTTATCAAACATGGCTGAAAAGCTCATCAATGGGGTGTCAATCAGTGGTTGGAATGCAATGCTGGTTGTTGCGATGCATTAGCGTGCCCTTGGACATAGATGACTATGGCTAGCACAGCTATGCTACGCTCTGCCACAAATCAATTATGTAATGAACATAGAGCGTGGACATACTGTGGAGGAGGGGAGTGCACATCTGCTGACATGAGTGCTGCACGGTGATAAAGAGACAATACGCTATCTCTTCACCGATTCAAGTGCTCCGCTCTGGAGAGTCTTGTGGCCAAAGGTCAACATCGGGGAGGAGGCATCTGCTGATACAGTGATGAGAACACAGTGCAGATGCCTGACAACCATCCTTCCAGGGTTTGGTTTCAGTCTCCCTGCATATCCGAGCCTCCTCCCCTTACAGCTCAGATTCTTCTCCATGTGTTAAAGGTTTAAGATGAAGGTCGCGTTATGACTACAATGATTAAATCGAACTGGCACCGATGATGACGCAATCATACTGTGCTTCAGTACATTGGGTCAAAACCTCGTGTTTCCACAGGATAAATTCAAGGTGTGTTGATTTTAAGGGTCGTCCAGGGAGGAAAACATTAAATGGAGAGAGAAATGAGCTGCCAACAAATCAATGACGAGCTAAAATTAAAATGCTAATAGCACACAGTATCATTCGAGCTTGAGAAGGGGATTGTTTGCCCGGATGTATCGAGTGCCCTCAAGCTTCTAAAGGTTTCTAGAACACGACTGTCTCCGTGTCATCTCATTAACGTGTCAGCTCATTAACATTTTCAACGTTACATTATCATGCAGCAGTGTGATAACTTTGCCCATCACCATTTCTGATCGGTGTCGTATATCAGACCAATTCTGAACAGACGTCTTAGATTTGTCGGCGCACTAATTGAGTCTATGACTGAACCACAGCAGCTCCATCACTGGGACAGGCGACACTTTTCTGGCTTCCAGCTGTTCCGAGGCTAGCAATTACTTTCAAAGCCGAACAATCCAACATCATTTCATACATAATACACAAGGCAAGGAACTCCTCCACAACTACATCAACACTCCTTGTTTGACAGCGAGGGGAAACAAGCTGCAGGGTTTCTGCACAAACACACACACACACAAAAAAATTGTTTTCCTGCTGCGTGACTTCTCCCTTGTAAGAGAACATATGGCTCTGAGGGAATATTAGACCAGCCAATTGGCAAGCCTCCTGGGGTTCTATTGTCGGCGTTGCAGTTGCTTTGTTAATTCAAGTGTGCACTTGTTTTCTCTTATACGCTCCGGCATCTCCCACAATTCCCTGGGGTGTCCTTATGATCTCCCCATACCGGCAGCAGTGCGCCTGTGCAATGATCTACCGGAGTATATTCAACTCCAACCATCTGTTCTGACGGCCGAGGGTCTGACACATTGCAGGTGACGTACCGCTGCAGATGACAGCATACCGTGTCAGCGCGCGTCGAGTTGAGCCACACCTTAAGCGAAAGCCTCCAGTCCCATTGTGCGATGGCGCGGGAGACATTCGTCGGAAATGTGACTCAACCTGTCCAACACCAGGCACAGACAGGAGGGGAATTGAGAAACTAGAGGAAGTTCGTGGCTTCGAAATGACGGAAGCTGACTAACCTCAGCTGCTCACCTGCAACGTAGAGGTGGAACGTAAGGTGGGTGTAAAGTGCGTTGGCACTCTGGGATAAATCAGGGTTGTGGTGGCAGCTAGTCAGGTACACTTCTGACCTCCTAAAGGTAAAGAGGGTGTGAGGCGCTGACACCTTCGGCGCAAGAATGCCAAGGAAGGCACGTGACCTCTAAGCTAACTTGGGGAATTTCTCTTCCCTTGCTGAGCTGAGGCAAATCCTGTGAAACACAAAGGAATGTGGAGGCACGCATTCCTGTGGCCTCCACGCCAGGTATGCACAGGCAAATCCAGACTCCTTCCAAAGACCTCATACATACAAACACGCAAGATCTGTACTTGTTATTGTTGTCAAGCCTTGATACGCACAAAAACATTTGAGGCCATACCGAAGGATTTATATCTCCTTGCTTTATTTCAACAAAACCAACTCTCTGTTAACATGTTGCTGTTCTTCTTTTTACACAATGTCTTTTTACCGATTCCGCTGCTGAACTGTCCCAGGCAAGAGGACATCCAAGGCAACCGGCTTTGTCTTTTACTAATCGAATCAGCTCAGGGGGTCCGCTACATGTGTTTTTTAAATCATACACGGACAGATTTGCCAGTAAGCCAGCGTGTCCGACAGCATCCTCTGCATGCAAAATATACCGCAATACGATAAACTGCGCTCCGTTTGACAAGATTACACCGGGCGATGAGGAGAGTAGAGACAAACAGTTGTTCCACACAGAATGAGAGCGACCTGGCAAAGCAGGTGAAAGCAATTATTTAAATGGACGGATGGTAAACCTGCGTGGCTGAAGTTAACGTGCCCCTCCTTGCTCTAATTATGCTCTGATTTCTGTCTTGCGTCAAATAACAGGTGGAGCTCATTACAGAGCTGATGTTAGGGGTGATCCAAGGCCACCGTCCTCTAACGCATCAAAAGACACGGCAGTACGAATTGGTCTCAACAGTGGACACGGTCCCACGGCAGAAAATCACGAGTGTGACACGAGAACAACACAACGCTTCAAATGTGTTGTTCCAACGTAGAAAACAACAGTCACCGACAGTGGGATAATGGTTGTGCATTTAGGTTGTAAAAAAACAAGCAGATGCCTGAGCATGTGCTTGAGCACAGACCATTAATTTCACTGTGGGACGAAACAAAAGGTGCTATTAGTCCACACAGCTGGAGTATTAGTGCCCTGCCAGGTATTTGGCACCAAACCCCATTGCACATTTGCTCATTTGTTGAAAATCTACCTCCAATTACGTCGAAATGACTCACTGTGATATGATCTATGATCTGAGACGCTGACAGCAACACTGCGGGACATACGGTTAATCATATATCCAGATATTAACTGCGATTTTGAGAAAAATCTGAACTTTCCACTGAGGTTCCACACCTCTCACTCTCCAAGAAACTGCGGCTGTCGGGTGACAAGCCGCGGCGTGTTCCACTCTCAAAAGTTGCCAACACAGTCCTGAATCGTGTGTTTTCAGGCTGCCGATGTAAACAGCAGTTTTTCGTGATTCCACAGAGCCCGAGCTTGTCATATCTGTGGCCGAGAGAGATGTGGTGCGCGGGTATAAACATTAAATTGGCAGAAATCTGGCTGG
>OMPJ01008991.1:0-11867 GCA_900312935.1 Carapus acus | reverse complement strand
GTCCTATATTGAATTTTCTGTCGAAGTTTCCACTGTGCATTGAAAGTGCACCTGCTATCTAGTTTTCGTTAAATATCGTCATCTCTCTAGCAGTTACGAAAGCACATCACTAAATGTTTTTATTATACGGCTTGTGTAAATGCTGGACTCTGATTGGCCGTTATTGGTCAGGTGAGCGGTCATTATTTTCGTATAATGACCGCTCGACTATCAATAACGGACCGCTGTGAAATCAAAGACTCAGAGTTGAACGTGCAGCACTCATATCAATCCGCGCCACCTCATTTAGTTCCACTCTGGATTGTTTACGTACTGTCGCCCGCGTCACGCTTCTTCACAGAACAAACATGGACAATTTTAAAATTATTTTCAACATATTTGGGAAGTGTGAAACTTTCGATGCATGGGTAAGTATGATACGTGTGCTCCAAGCCGCGGCTCCAAAGACACGTTGGTGGAAATGACAGAAGCGTCGACCTTACAGTTCCAAAAGATGTCCCATTCGCCCTGTCCAACTCTACCTTTAATGGAAATATTGAGTTTAATGTCAATACTGACTCTAAGTAGGCCAATGAGGGGGGGCACCTCTCGGTGATTATCAGCCAACAATGACCTCCAACGCGTTCATTATCCCTTCCATAACATAACATAACATAAGTACGGGATAATGTAAGCGTGATTATCTGCAACAATGACCGACGACAAGGGCATCATCGCGCTTATTACACGGCTTAAAACATTAATGAATAATACAGTTGTCAGAAATAGTTCATAACAAGGCTACTTTCATTTTTCTGCAAAAGTGTAGGCTACGATACTTTCGTCTTCGCAAGAAAATAGTGCCGTAACAGCTACAGGTACTCTGCTTTTACATTCGCGCTTCTGTCACTTCTATCGACGTTTTTGTCGCCGCAGCTTGAAGTACACGCATCATACTTACCCACGCATCGAAAGTTTCATACTTCACAAACATGCTGAAAATAATTTTTAAATTGCTCATGTTTGTTCCGTGACGAAGCGTGACGCGGGCAACAGTACGTAAACAATCCAGAGTGGAACTAAACGCTTTGGCGCGGATTGATATGAATGCAGGAAGTTAAACTCTGAGTCTTTGATTTCGTAGCGGGCTGTTATTGATAGTCGAGCGGTCATTATACGAAAATAATGACCGCTCACGTGACCAATAACGGCCAATCGGAACCGAGCATTCACACAAGCCGTGTAATAACATAACATAACATGACATAACATAACATAACATAACATCTAACATTGGGATAAATTGTTGACCGATAGCTGTGACCCCCAACTCACCAGTATGATGGCTTGCTGGTTGATGATGGCCTGTTGCTGCTGAGTCAGCATCGTCTCCTCCGAGCCTGCAGGACAGCACACGAGCGTGAGGGGAGAGACAACAGGAGCAAACGCAGGTAACCACAACACACTCCTCCAACCTGAAACCTCCACAAACTCAATTCCACCACGCCCGCAAACTTTGGGCCACACGCGCCACGCAGCTGTGACGGCGCACACCTGGCATTACGGGCAGACCGGGCACAGCGGACATGGCCGGGAGCATCATGGGAGAAACGCCGGACATGGATGCGACCCCGGCAGATGAGATGGCACCGCTGCCGGCGCCATGTGAGCCATACGCCACAGAGCTCAGAGCTCTATACTGAGTGGATGGTGGGCTGGGCGGTAAGTGTGTGGCAGGAGCCGGGGTGGGAGTTCTCCACTCGTAAGGCTGGTGGGGGTGGTTGTACTGGTGGTACTGCTGCAGTTCTTCGTCCTCGTCTTCCGCCTCCTCCTCTTGTTGCGGCTGCTGAGGTTGCTGCTGTTGCTGCAGGTGAAGTTCGTGGTGGTAGTGGTGAGAGGGGATGGGCATGGTGGGGATGGGCGGCATCATCCCTCCTGCTACAGGAAGCACTGGCACAGCTTGGGGAGCAGCAGGCAGGACAGAGGGTTAGGGCTTGGGAAAAGTATGGCCGCCGCTGCTGTGGGTCTGTTTAATGTCACTTTTACTGCGGTAGTCGGAACGCAGTCACATAGTCATACATCAGATCTTAGGTCTGACAACCTTCAACGCAAATGAAGCATTTGAGGCTGTTGTCACATCTCCATCAGTGAATGACTGACACCTGGACACATTGTCTGAGCCAGTGATAGCTAGGTGAACAGGCGACGATACGGTCATGTGTGAAACCTGCAAGGGGGAATGGCTACACACTGATATGAAGAAGAGACGCAGGCAGCCCGAGTTAATGACCCCTCAATGGTTACAGTGAACGGGCCCCCATGCATTTTCAATGAGAGCTGATGTGTCATTACATGGTGCATTTAAGAGATTAACGCTGCTGAGCTACACATCTGAACCCAGCGAAACCGCCCAGTTAACCAACAAGCGTCTCACCTATGGAGATCTAACGCATAAAAAACGACATCACCACAGGATGAGGCTGAACTAACAATTGTGTTGCAACCGTTGTGTCATTGAATGTCTTATCTGTAGCAACAATTATTTCCATCGTCTTCGCATGCAAACAGTCAGGATAATACTTCACATTTCCAATTTGCAGAGGCATTTGTCAGCCAGACTGTAGCACAGAGGACATAGGAAACACTCTGAATGACATGAATTATTCATGTCAACACAGGGCAAGAGGTAGAGGGAAAGATGGAGGGACAAAAGGGCTGTTGGCAATGATGAATAGAGCCAAAACAAAAAGACAGTCAGAGAAAGGGGTGATTGGAAAAAACAGCGTACAGCACACAAGAACAATTAAGGGTAAAGTTTGTGTGCAGAAAATGTGCAGGGATACACACTAAAGCCAAACAAACCCAAACCAAAAAGTTTACCTCCCGGGTGGATTCCTGGCGGGAAGGGCCGACTGGGGGCCCGTTGGCTCTGGTCACCCTCTCCTCCTCCCTCCTCGCCTCCTATGATGCCTATTCCTCCTCTCCCCTTCATCCTCGCAGATAAACTGGTCTTCTCCATGTCCTGATGAAACAGGTGACAGGGCATGGGGGAGGGGGGGTGCCCCACAGGGAGGTGAAGGGGGAAGATGGAGAAATGAAAAGAAAGGGAGACAGAAAGAAGGAGGAAGAGGAGTCGAGGGAGGGCAGAGAGAGAGAGAGAGAGAGAGAGGGAAAGGGGGAGGGGGAGAGAGTGAGAGAGAGAGAGAAAGAGAGAGAGGAGGAAGTTAGAGGAGAACTATTGTGTTGATTCCGTCCCTACCTGATTGGGCCAACACAGCTGCTGGAACTAAATACTGAGTGGGATGTACCGTACACACTGGAGCACTCACACACACTCACACTCGCACACTCACCATCCAGCAACGAAACCGAGGTTGTGGATACATTTATAATAAACTCAGATTGTGATACTGACATGTGACATCACAAGGGATGTCAGTGGCATAGGAGGCAGGAGGAGCTTATCAAATGATCCCATATGCTCTGCGTGTGATGTGAACGTGTTGGCTGTTGGTGCCATTGTTGCCCGCTGTTACCATATAATATGGTAGGTAACTTAATCAGGCTTGCCTCCTTCCTTAACCCCCCCCCCGCTGTGAAATAGTGTCGGGTCCATTCATGCCCACACGGCGCCTAGAAGGTCACATGTTCCATCCCTCCATCAACACTGTGAGCAGTCACATGGTGACAACGGGCTTTTTCTCGTACACTGGAGTGAGACGGTGCTTATTAGAGATGCCACTGTGTGTGTGTGTGTGTGTGTGTGTGTGTGTGTGTGTGTGTGTGTGTGTGTGTGTGAGAGTGTACTCACAGCGCTGGTGTCAGACAGCACAGGTTCAAACAGGCTGTCCAGGTAACGGTCCATTCCTCTCTGTGTTTGGCCGTCACTGAAGGTGTCCGACTCAGCTGGACACACACACACGCACACACGCACACACACACACGCACACAATGGAGGTTTGAGTTCCATGTTCCATCATGTTCCATTTTCTATCATGTTCTCTCATGTTCCAACAAGCTTCACTGTTGTGCTGTTGTGATTTTACACGGGCAAACCACAGTTTTCTCAGGCTGTGCACTTTGACACCTAAGAAACTATTGATAAAAGGAAACTGTTGATTAAAAAAACTATTCATCAAAACAAAACATGTTACATTATTTTTATCTTTACTCAACATTTGTGATTACTTCACCATGTAGTTCTGAAGAATTTGGTAGTTACATGGGATGTGATTTCTGCAATGTCACTCTACTGTAAGTAAATATGGTGAGATGTAGTTTAGTTTGTGTTTTGTGTATCTGTGTGTGTGTGTGTGTGCACCATGGCTGTGGTAGCCATCTGAGTCCGCCACACTGAATGCTGGTCTGCTGCTTAGGGGAACTGCAGGGGGCAGCTCCTCATCTGACTCAAAACCGCTGCCAAACAGAGTCCTTCGACAGAAGAGGAGAAATTGATTCCTCTGACATAATACTCTCTATGACCGTCAGTACTTCTCATGACAACAGTGAGTGTGTGTGTGTGGAAACGGACAGGCTGGTGTTAGCTCTGACGCGGGTGGGATCTTCTGCACTAATGACAAAGTAGCTCTTCTGCTTGGGGAAATTGGCAGGGAGCTCCAGATCTGCAATCAGGTCCATCACGTAGTCATGGCCAGCTAACTCCACCCACTGGCTTTGCTCCTTCATCAGGATCGAACTTCCCCTCCACCAGTTGGACACGCCCCTGCATGATCATGCGATCAGAAAAAAAAAGAAAAAGATTACACTCTCAGTTCTTATCAAATCTGCACTGATAAGGGAGGAGGTAAAAGGAGAAAAGAGGTTATTAGTGGTACCTGTGGCGAAGGATGTTTCCTGCCAGATCTTCTCCACTGGTCCAGGAATGGACAGGACAGAGAAACGAGCCTCCTACAGAAAAAGAAAAGAGAGGAACCTCACCAGCCACACACGCAAAAAATGTCTGTGCGTCGGTGGTGTTGATCTTACAGTTAGACCAGGGGTCGGCAACCCAAAATGTTGAAAAAAAAAAGAAAAAGAAAAAAGTAAAAAACAAAACTGTCAGGAGCTGCAAAAAAAGTTAAAAGCCTTATACAAGCCTTATTGATAAATCAAATATTTATTCTTGATATTCTTACAACATTGGAAAATGTGAAGATCACAAGCTCACATTTTTCCTCCCAGAAAAATCATATTAAAACAAAAAAAATCAAATTTTTCCCATTTTTATCCATTGTCACACATATTTGAAAATGCTCCAGGGAGCCACCAGGGCGGCGCTAAAGAGCCGTATGCGGCTCCAGAGCCGTGGGTTGCCGACCCCTGAGTTAGACCATCATGGCACCCTTTAGGGCGACTGAAACAATACTTCCACTGGATTTCGCCAAACAAAAACGCTCGGCCCTTATCATCCCATCATCCGATCCTGTCTAGCAATGAATAATCAATGATCAGACTGAAAATTGACCCCTAGAGAATAAAAGTGATGCCAAGGCTCCCTGCCTCGTGTTCCTGCTCGATTTACGGGAAGCTGTAAAACGTGTGAAAGGTCAGTTGATCCTGCGGTTCATCTATTTTGATTAATAATGCTGCTTGACCAAAGAAAATGTCTTTCCGTAATGTGAAAAGCTCAGATAGCAGTTAAACTCAGTACTTGGGGTGTATTTTACCGAAGACGCGGCTCACCATCGAAGCAGTGCACATGCAGCACCATGTTGGCCCTTTTCCTGTTGGCCGTCCACTCAAGGAGAGACAGCGGGTACGTCCGCGCGGTCTCAGCGGCCGAGCCCAGGCCCAGCTGCGTCTTCTGGTTGGCCTGGATGAGTCTGTGCTGCAGTAGTACCTGACACCCCTCTGGTGCGTGATCAGACACAAACCTGGAGAACGAAAAGGAGCGCGAGCACCAGGGGTGCAGGTTCATCACTCTGTACCCTGACCTTCACAGCTCGTCAGCAGTGAGACAGAACAAATTCAAAGATATTACATCAGAATCAATGTTTTTATCAAAGAACACCTTTGAATTCTTACTTCAGCAGGTACTTGTCCATCTTGTGAGATGGGCCGAAGCTGCAAACACAGGCTAGGAGCAGCATCCAGCCTCTGTCAGCGTTATCAATATTTTCATTCCTCCACACTTGGTTTACAACCTGAGCCAGAATCTCATCACGGAGTCCCGGAGACAGTACGCCTCTCTGGACAATGTAGTTCCCAAACATGTTTTCCTGTGCTCCATTCAGGTGGGGGTCGCCCATGAATCTCAGTACCTGAGGCGAACATTACATCAGCACAGAGGAAACTGTTCAGTTTAGAGGACAAAAACCTCTCTCATTCCTTTATACAGCGCAGAGAAATAATGTCTCCACCTACCATGTTGAAGAGCTCCAGAGCCTCTGATTTCAATTCCTCATCCACAGCAGTGAGAGGTGAGTCTAAAGGGGCCATCAGCATCCCAAATTTTGGCTCCTTCAATGACACCAACGGTACACGTGTGGTTAATACTTGAATTTATAGGGGAGCAAAAGTAAATGCTGAAGCATTTGGTAGCAGTAGGAGAGAGCATTGATTCACTCAAAAACCATCAGCTCACGGGAATAATCAGTGCCGGGCAAATAGTGCCCTCCAGTGGATCTGACATAGAACACATGTTTGTTGGATGGCACAGAAAATGTGATGAGCAAGACCAAAACAATTATCTCTCTCTCTCTTTCCTATCAGCAGATGACCTTGCATTAGCAGCTGCTGGTTTCGCCTCGACACTGGCTCACCTTGAAGTAAACCTGAACATAGCGGTAGAAAGGGTAATTGTTGATGTCTAGGGGCAGAGTGAGCTGGGCCTCCTCCTGGATGTGAGGAGCCTGGAGCAGAGCCATGCAGTCAGAGTGCAGCTCCCTTTTGACTAGACAAACAAAGGGGGAAAAGGAGTGAGTGGAGACGTATGTATGTTCCTCACTCGAAGAGCATGGCATGGACGAGACACATAAGGCACACGCACCTGCTGCAGTCTGCAGCAGTGATCCCAGCTCAGCAGGAATCACCAGGTGTGTGACATTCACCACCTCTCTCTTGGTCAACTCCTGGAGCACAGTGACCACCGAAGCTTTCAGCCAGCTGAACCACACACACACCCAGAGTATTTCTCTGGACTACATATTCCTTACCCTCTCCCGGATCAACCTCTGCTCCTCGGCTTTCCTACGGGCAGCAAACCTCATCTGCAAAGAGATGGACAGTTTTCAGAAATCAACAACGTCCTTGATCATGCAGAGGGGGTGACACGTTTCGCCCTGATTCTTCAAGTACCTTGATGTATCTCTTGCGGTTCACGTACATGTGGACAAGAGAGCGGAACCGAACAAGACTCTCCCTCATCCTCACGTAGTGCTGCCTGAGGAACAGATGGGAGCTTGTGAGCTCCGCAGTTAATTCTGGCTAATGACTTGGTCGGCGAGGTCGTACCTGGTGAGGAACCCTTGGCATCGAGCCTGGAAGCCGACGATCTTTTTGCGGAAGTCCACAAAACTTTTTCTAACGAAGAACATTCGGGTGTAACGCTGGAGGGTGAGTGCAGCCAGCTCACGGGAACGATCCCGCTTGCTCTCCAGCAGCTGGTAGATGTCCTCCTTTAGGAACATCTGACACACACACACACACACACAGACACACAGAGACAGACATAGATATAGTATTTGTACCAAATTAAAAGACTCAAGGAGCAAGTTTCACATGATGCAGGCTGGATGTATTCAATCTGTGATCGAATCTCTCTCCAAATGAATACAGAAAACTTGGCAAATGAATTCATGGGCCCATCAATGCGAGACAGATGAGTTGACAGTTTAACTTACAAACAAACAATAAAATGAAAACCAGCCGGGCTCACCTTACTGACTCCAACGTAGTAGGCTCCAGGTCTGAGTGCACACAGCTTACTCAGCATCAGCACACAGTTTTCCCCCACAGGAGGGGGAACCTCATGTAGTCCCACCAGGGATTTATACCTGGACATCACACATAAGCACAGCATGAGTTGTTGTTTGGATCAACTGTATCATCTGGATCATCTGTATCACCAGATGTGGTGATACAAATCACCACATCTGTGATTTGTATCTGTACTAGGAGAATGCCCTCCATCAGACGAATGAGTGTGTGAGTGGTTGCATGAATGAATGTATGAGTGCGCTACCTGAAGAGGAAGACGTAGAAAGGGAGTCTGACAGGATATCCTTCTGCACGGATCCTGATTGTCTCTAGGATACCAGAGTGCTGCAGCTGACAGAGGACCAACTCATCCTCAAACAACCCAGGCTCCTGCACACACACACACACACACACACGTGCGCGCGTAAATGGGAATCCCTTGTACTGTTTTGTTAATTTGAATTGCATTGGACTACACACCTTGACATTATTTGGCTTAACACACCGGACAAAATAAGGGTTGCACCTGAGCGAGAAAAAACAAATCACAATCAGCCACAAACTCGACATCTGGGTTGACTTTGCCCTTTGACATTGGGGTCATGGATCTAAGGCGTCCACCTCTCCATCTTCTCCACCAACTCCAGCAGAGACTGCTGGAACTTGCTGCTGACGGTTTGGGGTTGATATTTGCGGGTGACTGTGCTGCCTCTCCTCGCGTGCCCCCCTTTTTGTTGACTCATCATCTCTGCGTGTGCCAGGAACAGGTTTGATACCATCTGGACACAGAGGATAGCAATGCATGATCACACTCACACATACACAAAAAGTCATGCACATTCATTTGGCCCGCGAGGTGTGTGGCAGCATTTTCCTGCCCACTTCTCACCTTGTTTTTGCTCTGAATGAACAGATCCAAAACATCCTGCCGAACCTGGTCGTAATTCTTATCAAGGAACTTGTTGACCTGATAGTTTTGAAAACCAACATCACTACATGAATGATTTTATTCACAGGAAAGTTTTTTTAATCAGTCCACATCTAGCCGGAGACATTGTGCACCTGGTAGGAGACGCGGCCAGCAAAATGCTTGATTGTGAACTCTGGTACTGGCATCTTTGGCCTGTCATACAGAGGACTATTGCCGTGGTGATAGTGACACTTCTGAAGGAAAGTGTGGTCTGTAGCCTGGCAGTCAACCAGAATGTGAAGTTAGATAAAATTATGTAAGCAGTGTGCATGTTTGTGTGTGCGTGGGGTGGAAGGGTGCAGGATCCCTCTACCTGAGGAAAGCAGCTTTGGTCATCCAGAATTCTCAGTATCCCATGAGGCTTTGAGCCAATTAGGTCAATGCAGGGTTGGTTGTCACTAAACGGAATGTTCTCCCAAGGAACCAGTTCCCTGCTGTACTCCTCCTGTGTAGAGAATCAAAACAGGAGAATCACACACATGTCAGCGTCCTTCTAAACATAGTCTGCAATCTTCATTGTACTGATGATGCAAAGTCAACATTTGTTTCTTTGCTTGTAACCACAGCATTTGCGTTTTGTCTCACCTGCTCCTCCCTGAATATGACTTTGTTGAAGAAGAACTGTAGGTATTCATTTGCATAATTGATGCACAGCTGCTCAAAGCTGTTAAAGGCCAGATCCTGTTGTTCATAAATAGACACAGAACATAGAACAAATACAAGCACAGGGACAGTTACACACAAGTTAGATTCCTGACATTATTTGGTCTTGGTGACTTGTGACTGCTGTGGCTGTCCTGACAATGTATGTGTGGTTGTGTAGTATCCACTGTCTGACTTTTACCTCAAATCCATAAATGTCCAGTATAGAAATGGAGAGGGTGTGTTGGCGAGGATACACTTGGGCATTGATCCTCTCTGTTAACCAATGGAAGATCAGCGAGTACAGTATCTTGGCAACAGCATCTCTGGAAGAATTGTATGTGTATAATTGCAGAACATCGGTCAGCTTGACAAGGAAACTGAATAAAAGCCAGGCAAGAAGAAAAAAAGTTGAAATTGATTCAAAGACAACTTTTTCAATCACTTGAAAGTAAGTACTACAGAAACTGCTGTTGTATTTTCTATAAGCTAAAACCATTGGCATACAATTGCGACATGCATTGTAATTAAAGTTCCACCCTAGTATGCCCGTCTCTTACCTGGCATCAACAGCGCTCTCCACAGTCAGAGGAGAGTAGATCTTGTCTCTCATAGTCTCCTAGAGAGATGAGAGGGGAGCAAGGGAGATGTATCTACCACAGGGACTAACAAGTCAAATCAGTCAGAATGCTTATAATTCCACATACGCATACATCCATGCATACACGCACACACCCACACACAGACACAGACACAGACACACATACATAATCACACACACGTGCGCGGGCGTTCGCGCGTGCATGCACATGCACGCAAAGAGCGGTACAAATAGCGCATATGAGTCCTTAAAACTATATCACACATCTTAATCATGTGAACTATCATTGTTATTGGAAATTCAGTCACAGCAGGCTTCAGTTTTTGTGTAAGTATGCTCATTATGATCAGATCATCTTTATTTGTATCGCCCATTTTTTTTACCAACTGTCTGAGTTACACCTTCCCGCTCTTAGTTGACAGTAGAAATGAGCGGGAAGTGCTTATTTCAGTACAATGATCTCCTGGTCACAGCAAAGAGTCACTCGTGTGTGCAACCGTTGCAATGCTGCCGGATTTGTTAAGGAATTTCTACTCATTTAGTGAGGGGGACAGATTTGTCACAACTTAAAGTCAGCGGATCCGCTTTGTGTTAGCTCACATTCAATTTGACTGTGTTTTCCACGCTGATTAAAGATTGAGGGCCCAGTCGACAAGGTCAGAGGTAAATGACCGAGACGGAAATGTGAGACAATGAGACACAGCGGGTGATGAGCAAACAGTTGCGTAAGTTTGTTGAGAGACATTCCGGCCCTGTTTGCCTGCATTGATACACATTACGCATATGTACATGTATCATCATAAGACAAGTTATTTACGATGTAAACACACACACAAACACACACACACACACACACACACACACACACACACTCGCATATACATACACACACACACACTCGCATATACATACACATGGAGGACACTGACTGTAACTTTAAAGGTGATGGCTTTCTGAAGTCCCTCAGGTGAGATCTGCAACAACTCTGCCACCACTCGGATCTCCTGGGTGCTGACAACTGACGCCACCTCCTGACCATCAGTCTGTAGTGCAGCACAGAGATACACATCCTCATACAGTACAAACACACATATTCATTGACATTGATGTGCAAATACACAAACACATTGGCAGACACCTCGTGTCTCTGAAAGTAGACGTTTCCCAGGTGCAGTATGGATGCAAGAACTCTAAAGATGGCTGTCTGGTCATCAGGGGTGAAGTGGAGAATCTCCATGGCAGCCTGAAGACGCATGAAGTCCTCTTCATCATTCTTTCCTGTGATCCAACAAGCCCCTCCCTGCATGGATGCAAAGCCAGTGGGGTGCAGAAACAGAAATTAATTAATCAATCAATCAATTAATTAATCAAAGTGGACAGTGAACAAGGTTATAATGTGAATTTCTGACAAGAAATTATCTTGATCTTTGTGTGTAACTTCACACTAGGTAGTCTCTCATTACTTTGGTAGTTATACAAAACGTAACAATATGACAAAAAGGTGAGAAATGTATAGATAAGCTCATTGTATCTCCACAGTTCATTATAGATTTGCTCAAATAATGTTGAAGTCACATTAACTTTTCAATATTCATTGAAGTTAACATAGCAGTTTGACAATTCCAACAACAGACATGAGATATTCAACTGATACTTACCCAATCAAGTTGACTAATACAGTCAACATATATATACTGTATATAACTGTATTTTATTTATACTGTATATGTGTGTGTATATATATATATATATAGCCTG
>OMPJ01008990.1:0-25350 GCA_900312935.1 Carapus acus | reverse complement strand
GCACGCACGACAACGCAAACACACACACACACACACACTCACTCCTCCCCTCCACGCCTGGAACCAGTCTCACCACTTCAGACCAGACATGGCAACCGACGGCTGCGGGACGCCTCCCGAGGAAGATGACCGAGTTTCAGCGGACGACTTGGGAACTTTAGAGGACCACGGATGTCAAATCCAGAAGAGACAAGCGCGAGTCACCGTCAAGTACAACCGCAAGGAGCTGCAGCGGCGCCTGGACGTGGAGAAATGGATCGATGAGTGCCTGGATGGGCTTTACTTGGGACAGGTGAGAGGAGTGTACACAAAGGCAAATAGAGGGTTTCGAAATAATCCCTAATAACTCCATCGTAACGTCTGGCGCAGCTGTAACGTCTGGTGCAGCAGGGTGAATCCAAAACAATTTAAAGTCCATCCGAAATCCGTGCTTTTATTTTGAAATTACACAGCTACGCTGTGTGTTCCATCAGCCGCGGGGTGCTTATCAGGAGGTGATCTTACACAGGTTCTCCATAAATGGCAGAGCACTGCGCCAACACACTCTCTTTGCTGCGGTGAGGTCCACCACAGACTCACAAATCTTTCGGTGTCTCCAACACAAGTTTGCCTTACAAGGGGGCCCGGATGGAGGCATAAATTAGGAGAAAGGGTGGAACAGGGCCCGGTCCCGGGAGGAGCGTGCAGAACACCCCTGTGACAGCTGACACAGGGCCCAGAGTGTGTGTGTGTGTGTGTGTGTTCTTGTGTGTGTGTATTTTTGGCTCACTAAGTGCAGGGCCAGGCGGTGAAACGCAGGGCCGCCTGATTACAGGAAAACAAAAACGAGGCACGATGGCACTGATAAGACAGTCCTTCATTCCTGCTTCGTCAGGGAAAGCTTGTCTTCAGTTTGCACCAAATTATCCAGAATAAACAGCTTTCTTTTGTCTTCATCACCCTGCGAGGGGTCGTAAATATTGATTGAAATAATAGTAAGCAAAATAGCAAAAAATGTAAAATATGCACGGTGGCCAGGCTTTTATGTTGTCGTATTTTCTTTTTTTCAGTGTTAATAAGCTATTGTGTGTGTGTGGACGAGATCACAGGAAGTGATGGTCCGTGGCATGGGCATACACACAGCCAGCGGGCGGGACTGTCCGTCCACTAGGCTGGTACAAAGGACGTTTGTTTCCACAGAGTGGCCCACTGTCTCCGCCATGTTGACATTGTCGCCATTAACCAGATGGACACACACTGTCCAGCGCCTAAGTCTTCATCTGTTGCCATAAAACCCTTCCTTTCGGTAGATATCTGGTGTGAGTTTGGATGTCTTTTTTGTCTGTCCTAACCTGGATCCGGGCTGTGTTTGTGTGTGTGCTGCGTGTGTTTACACCCATGTAAATACAACTCTAGCTGAAATTCCAGAGGCCTGCAGAGACGTTTGAATAATATACAAATGATGCATCATGAGAGGCGGCGGCGACGACGAGTCTTCAGAGTCCAATCAGTGTGACAGTGTCTCTCTCTCTATGTATAGTAATGTATTAAGAATGTCACCGAGGTGGAGACAATGACAAATATCAGGAAAGATCCCATCAGATAGTGTGTGTGTGTGTGTGTGTGTGTCTTCATGTCTCAGGAGGACGACATGCCTGAGGAAGTGAACATTGACGACCTGATTGACCTCTCAAGTGATGAAGAACGAGTCCAAAAGTTACAGGTGACACACATGTCCTCCTTAATGATGTTTGTGTTCACTCTGGGATCACCAGCTCATGTTGTTTATTTGTTTGCTCCCTCAACAACAGGAAATGCTTTGCAACTGCAGAAACAACACAGAGGTACGTCTTGCGCGGGGCGCACCAGTCATTACTTTTACTGTACGCTGATAATGAGCCGGGGGGGCGTCTGACACGTCCTCCCGCTGTCTCCACGAGGCCGACCACAATGGTGGTCTGTCCTCGCCGTCTTCTGCAGCTCCTTGTTTCCAATCTCGTCCTGGGGAAACAATCGGTCTCCATTGATTCAAAGAGCCTCGGCACGGGAGATGCAAACGCAGGCAAAGGAGCGGAGAGGGAGTTTGGGGGGGTTTGCGGCCGGGTCGGGGTCGGACTACCAGCTGTCCTCTTCTGTCCTGCATGACCGTCTTCCTCTCAGAAGACGAGGAAAGAAAGTTCTGGACCTTCGTTGACGTTTTCTCTGTGTAATGTGGTGCTTCCAGCCCCGAATAGTCATAAAAAGAGGTTAGAGCAAACAACCCAGGTGCACGCACACACGCACATACACACACACTCGCCCGCGCACATATGTTTCTCATTATCCAAGAATGACTCTTCCTGAGGCCACAAACAAGAACAGAATCTAGTCTGGCGGTCCATGTTCGCCCCAAAGTTCACAGTCCAAGGCCGGCGCGTTAACGACGTTTTCGACCGAATGGGAACTTCCTTTGCAGCGATCTCCAGGGTCACCCCGTGGGGACCTGTACTCCTCCGAGATCTCTCTCCATAAATGGACAAAGAAGACGGTGGACTCGGGCAGCACAGCGGAGACAGGCGATTGATAGTGAAGTCATTGCTGAGCGATAGTCCGTCTGGCTTTGGCTGACTGAGGGCAAATCGAGAGGCGCAACACCGATTGGTTGGCGGAGATTGGGGGAAGTTACAGTTGCTCTCGTCCTCGCTTGTCCTGTTTCCAAATCGCATTGGGGCATAAGCGGAAGTCGTCAGTTTGGAATTTTGAGGGTGAATTTTTGTCACTTTTCTCTGGCATATAAATTTGTTTCCCCTCAGACAGCAGATGATGGAAGACAATAAATCAAAGTATCTTTATTTGTTCTCGCTAGCTTGATTCATTGTTTACAAAGGTGGTCTTGCTGACCTGGGCATGGATTTGAAGTTACCCACGAAAGCAACTTTGTTAAAAAGAAATACATGCCCAGATCATAGAATTGTTCCATCTATATGGCCAATCTGCTTGGATAGATTGCAGCCATTGTGGTCATGATAATATTAGGATTAAGACATAAGTCATTGAAACGTAAAATGTGTATGTATGTGTGTGTAGAGTTGAGACCCAGCAGAGCAAATCATTCATAGCCTCAGTAAATTACTAGTACTAGTAGTAAACTACTGTAATAATAATCAGAAATCCTCTTAGACTGCAGAACAGTCTGGATGCCAATTTGTCACCTAAGATCAATTTCTAACGTCGACGTGAAGTGTGAACGTCTGCGCGCCATCTGTCTCTTCGCGTAGACGTGTCACCAGTTGTGTGCAAAGCCTGTGTGCTTGTGTGTTCCCGGATAGGCCTTCGTCAGAGAGCTGGTGTCGAGGCTGGAGGGCGTCCAGAAGGAGGGCGAGCTGCAGAGCGAGGGCATCGAGCATCCCGTCATCAGCCACAGCCACTACCGCCACGAGCCGTACAGCTTCAACAGCTCCCACCAGCACCAGCACCACTTCCAGCACGGCCGAGGCCCCAATCAGACCCTCTGACAACCCTCCTCCGCCTTCACATACGCTAACTCACACTCATTGTACGCACACACATACCTGGCATGAACCACGAAAACACAGTTACTGGAAGACAACCGATTATGAACCATGCAAAAAAAGGAAAAATCCAAACTCAGAAAATCCACAACCAGCGGCTTCGAAGCCAAGCTGCTCCATCTTTAGTTGAGTGATGCGTTTCTTTGCCTACCGTGCCCCAAATTCAGCCACGGCAGGAACCATAAAACTCTAGTGACCTTGACCGAGTTCTGCAAAGTGACATCCAGAAGTCCTCAGGGGAGAAATCTGTCGACCCAAAGCCGGGAATACACACCACTTATTGTGTCAGGACTGCGTAAGGGCCAAACACTCATTCGCTCTCAAAATGTAGTTTTCCCCAGTTTTACACGTGACAATTAAGGATACCTGGAACATGAAGGTAAAACCAAACAAAGCAAAAATCGCTGTTTATCAGTGATCTGTGGGAAACAGCCGGTAATGATTTGCAAGTGTTTGTGTGTGTGTGTGTGTGTGGTGAGGGGCCAATTTCAAGATCCCACATGATCACACTGAGACTGCCATCACACACACGATAACCACACACTTGGCATTCCGTTCTCCAGTCAGTAATGCTGCCAACTGTAATGTATCGCCATGCTACCTACTATAGCATCTGCTGCTGTAGCTTGCATTAAACATCTTCAAGCAATGTTGTTTATTTGCAATCAATGATTACCCTAAATCTTAATGCTTTGAAGGCAGTTTGAGACTTTGGTATTCCAACAATAAAATTTCGCGTTCGTCATGGTGAGTGAGGTGTTTTCATTGTTCTTAGAGTTCCGATCCTGGTTAACCTGACATGACTACGTGACAACTTTTCACACTCTATGACCATTTGTAGGTTTGAAATAAACTAAAAGCGGATGTGGCCTTGAGAAAAGCACTTTGCTGAGCTAACCGCCGAGCCTTAAAAGACAAGACTGGATCAATGTATCTCTCAATCAAATATTTTGCGAGCGTTGTGGGAAAAGCAGCATCCAGCGGGTTGCTAATAATACCGCACCAATAATCTACTGTGCTGAATTAGTCACGCCGGACCAGATCCTAGATAAACGTCCTCCCTCGGTCCTGCGGGTCCGCCCAGCTGCCCTGCTCATTGTCCTGGTTTGCACAGCTGCACTCTGCTATATGTCTGTTTGGGGCTCTTGTTTTTCTCGTAAATTCCCACTCGGGCCAAAAACTGCAACAGTAATACCCCCCCGGGATAGACAGAGACATGGACGGAAACATTTAACTTGTGTGCTCGTAGAATATTCATCAAAATAGCAAATTCATTGACAAGATAGAGCGGCCACACTCTGAATGTGGAATGTGTGGACTTGTGCACTATGTGTGTTTCGTCTCGTTCTGGAATTTTGTCCACTTGGGACATTCCTCCATCCAGCTTTGACATTAACCTAAACACCGATATGGAAATGGTGTAAACAGTTTTATTGCGTATTTTGAGAGGTGGTTTCCTCTGTCTCACATCCAACCACGCAGGCTGCAGGTGTGCATGTCATTGCGCGATGTTGTGTGTGAGCACAGGTATGTATGTATGTCACAGTGTAACTGTTCTGCATTTACGAAAAATTACGTGGGGGCGTGAAACAGGCCTGCGGGTTTGTCTTGATGACGCGGACGGGCGTCAGGACGTCGCAAAGAGGACAGGCCAAAAAGACATGGGCCTGCGTCCCATATTTCATTCTGACAATTTCATTATTTCATGAGCCCTCTCTCCTTGTCTTGCAACCTATTGTCCACCAGGGGGTGAAACGCAACCGCTGAGAACATGGAACAGTGGCTTCTGAGGGTCCTCAGGCCTGCGGTAGGAGCTCAAGCCTCACTGTCCCCACTGTCTCTCTGTTACTTTGAGCTAAAACGTGTCCTGAGTCCATTTTTGCGACGCGTCCGTTGTCATCACCTGTGATCGTGTTTTTGTCCTGTTTTGTCCGTGTTTTGTCCGTGCCCCTTTGTCCAACATGACATTCCTGTGCCGGTTGCGTTGACCTTGAGGCTGTAAAGCAAAGACAATATAGCTTCAGCGCCGGTGTCTGTCCCTCGTCGTCCCTCGTCCTCTCAGCCCAGATCACTCCAGGTCAAGTCTTCCGCTGAGGAAAAATACGCCGCTGGCGCTGTATGAATGGAATTCGGACTCAAGGCCACGGACAGTGAATCAGCTTTGTCTGTTGGAGTTTTTACTGCGGTTAACACACTCTTCGCTCAAACAAAAGGACGCTCGCACACACAGGCACACACACACTCCGGTAAAAGAACTATACTGTCCAAAACTATGTCCTCCTTACTGTACAGCGCAGGCAATTAGTGTAATTAGACGGGTCCCCAGGGTGCGGGTGTGGGGGGCGGGAGAGAGGGAGTGTGTGGGTGTGTTGTGTGTGTGTTGGGATGGTGTGTGTGTGGGGGGTAGAGGGGGGCTGTAGGAGGGGAGAAAGGACGGGACAGGACGGGCCTTTCCTCAGGAAAACATATCACCTTCCACCACAATAGCGCCCGTCAGGAAACCGCAGTCAACCACATTGCTCTCCTGAGCCACTGAGCACTTTCGGACGCGCTCACACACACTCATCAGTCTCCCACTCGGACACACACGCATGCACACACACTGCAGCCTGGCAGACAGTACATCCCGCACACTCCAGGATGAGATTGTTCTGAAACAGTGCACACCAAGTCCCATCAGGTAGGTGTGTTAAGTCTGGATAGGGTGTTCTATTTTCTTATATTTTGCGCTGATATTCAATTATTTTCATAGTTTTTCTCTGATTTTTACAATCTTTCTGTTTTGTTTATTCATTTCAAAATATGAGATTGGCCTGGGTGTGTTCTTTATACACCCAATTTGACATTTAGGAGATTCCTGCTGTTCTGCACTAGATGGGAGATGAAAGGGAGCATTCTGTTTGTTATGTTTTTACTGAATTCTATTATAAGGGGATGGCGGAATCTTTTTTGATGTCGCACCATGATGAACAGTCCCCTTGTTGTCTCCTGGAACAGTGTCTGTTTTTGTCATGAAGCAGATTGTTCTCCCACCAAGCACACGCTTGGCATCACAAAGGCTCCTTAGCAGCAGTTGGCTGGTGTCCCTCTGCTTTTCCTCTCTCTTGAGGAATCTTGACAACAAATAGGAATTGGCAATTAGTTTGAGCCACACACAGTGTTTGACTGCTTCTGACATCCAACAAAAGCGTTGTTCTTTTCAAAGAAGCTCACGTTCCTCTCTAAATACAAAACAAAAATGGGGGCAGTGGAGGATGTAAATAATTTCAAAATGTGCCAGCAAACGCTGAGGATAACTTCATTCTCTCACATCCTCAGGCTTATATGCAGTTGCGGCTTATCTCATTCCATACTTTGACTCTCAGACCTTTTTTTTAAAAGAAAAAGTAAAGAAAAAAAAACTTTCTTCAGCACAACAACCTCAGCCTTCAGCCTTCAGCCTTCTGAAAAAAATGTGCCCTTGAACAAGGCAGTTAACCCCCATTATCTTCTCTGGAGTCACACAGGAGAGGTGCATGTTTCCAACGGGAAGCTTCTAGGCGTAAACATATGATCATCTGAATGTAAAGGGAAGTCATTGGGAGATTGTGCAGGCTGGATTAAAGAATCTGGGCCTAGGGAACAGGAAGATGAGCCTAAATGAGATGGAGAGTGTGTAATGGTCGCCTGGGCCATTGTTAAATCGGCGCCCAATGAAGTCAGATGGGCTCTTGCTGTGTTTCGTCCTGCTTTATGCTTTGTGCAAAACGTTGAAAGTAAGATGTCTGCAGAGGAACCGTGTTGTCGCAAATGATTTCAAAGTACATCAACTTGGTTGAGGGAAGAAATCTGTGCAAAAATGCATTTGTAAATGAAAGGTCAAGGAAAGAAATATGTATGTAAGGGAGATTGTGAACTGATTTGTGACTTGTAGTTATTAAAAAAAATATTTCAAACATCAGGTCAATTTCAACATCTAAATGTTTAAGAAAAGATGATCAGATTTTTTTTAATATGCCAAATTCATCAATAGATAGGCGGAGAGAGTGGCTGATATTTGAACATTTATGACAATAATCAGGAAATGTTGGCACAGCATGTTGACATATCGGTATTACGATTTGCTTGTTTTTGGCTAAACAACTCTGATTATCTCACCTCGTGTTTTCATCTGGGACTCTTCAGAGAGTCAATATCTCGCAACCTCACGCTCGTGGCCGTGTTGTTTTTCCTCTCATTTGTGGTTGTTTTTCCTAATCACGCCCTTGTGCACAACTCTGACCTCTACTTTTTACAACCGGCCTGCTACTGAAGTAGCTGTGGGTCAGCTCATACAGGCCATCCGCATTTATTTGTTTATACTCACTCATGTTTATGTAATAATGTTGGTCTGCACGTGTATGTTGTTAGAGTTACACTGATGGGTGGATTCAGCAGTATTTTGATTGGGAATTTCCTATCTGATTTTTGAGATATGTTGTATAACGCACATGTAAGAGGATGTTTTTGAGTTCCAGTCATAGAAGCTGTTTAGTAGTGTGGTGAACCAACACATTAACACTTTTCACTGATAACATTTTTGTCATTCAGTGATACTGGAAGCTGTCTGTCAAAGCGAACAAGGAGCTGTTGCCTAATGTAAAAGTTTTCATGGATGCTCTTGTTTTGCAGTTCATTGAATTTCAAAACACAGCCATGCCCATCCTGAAGAAGCTCCCGGGGAGGTCCAAGAGTTGCCACGAGTTCCCCAGAGTCAACGGTGAGCTCATACTGCCCAGACTAGACCTGGACCTTCGAGAGCTGAACAATCTCAACGACCTGAAGGAACTAAACGACCTGAAGGAACTAAAAAACCTGAACCCTTTCGAAGATGTGGACCTGGACGAGGACGAGAGGAACGAGGGGGACATGGGTCTCATCATGGGTGAGGTCAAAGGTCACTACCAGTTAAGGACCTCTCGCGATGGAGAGGAGGAGGAGAACGAGGTGAACGCAGAGCGGCACGGGGTGGGAAATCCCAAAGGGAAGCCGCTCAAGGGAACCCTGGAGAAGATCTGCGGTGTGTCGCCGCTCAAGACCCTAGGAAAACTGGGAAAGGGGCTCCGCATATCGGGACGCAATGTGTGGGGGGGCAACCCTCCGCAGTACCACCCTGGAAACGCCAACACACTCCCGTCTGAGAAGGAGAAGAAGAAAGGACTACGCCGAGGCTCGGAAGGAATAATGACCCTGCTAAGGTGAGGAGTTGGCACAGAAAGTTTGAGTGAGATAACGATATTCAAGGATCAACATTCATGTCCAGTGCATATTGTGAAACATTAATTAGCAACATTAACAGGCAAATGGGGGGAATTTGGCTGAGTCATCCATTTTGAGTAAGCGTAACAGGGGCAATGCAATTACATTGGTCAAATGAAACGACAGTGAATAAAATGCTTGACCTGAATTTTGAAACTATGGTAGAAATGCCACAGCTCCTTTTCAATGGGAGCAAGAGACGAGAAGCTCATATCACCTCCACCCCGCCACCACGGACGTTCTGTGCTTAGTTCCTATGTTACGCAACATTCTATAACGCTGTTGATCTTGGGAGCCCCTTTTGTTTGTCTGGGCCGTGGTGTGTACTCACTGTGCCCATTGAATGCGCCTATAATTAACCTCGACAGACGTCACGAGCGGCGGCAACATAGTTTAACAGATGCGTGATGCTGTGACATTCCAGTCATAGCTGCGACGCCGTCGTGCCGCGCGTGTGTCTCTGTTCTCACAGTAATCGCGTATTCTCTGGCGTGATTCATCTGCGCCCGCTTCGTGTCGCAGAATTGTGATTCTGAGTTCCACGTCTGTGCTGTGCAGGTTCACAGGCCGACGCAAGGAGGAGCGTAGAGAGAGCCTGCCATGTGGCGACCTGTGCACGGAAGGCGAGGTGGAGGATCGCAGGCGGCCCTCCTTCCTCCGCATCGTTAGCCTGGGCAAGCTGAAGAGGGAGTCCATGTCGGACAAGGCCTCCCAAGAGGCAGATGAGGAATCGCTGGAGGAGGAGCCGGTGGCCAAAACCAGAGAACCGCTCTCAGGTAACAATGTCAACACTTGGTCCCAAACTTCCCCAACCACTCCTAATCAGACACACGTCAGTGATGAGAGGCGTTTGGGAATGGCAGACGTTTCCCCCGCTGGCGCTGTGTTGATGCAGAGGTGCGCTCTTCCTGGTCAGCTTCCTCCCGATCCTAGACGTCTCCCTGATGAGTCTCAGAGGTTTCCAGACCCCTGAGTCACTGGGTTCAGTCACCAGCAGACTGTGAATGAGGAAATGACCACACTTCCTCCTCCCACCAGGCCTCCTCAGATAGAAGTTCAACCAAGCCACTGTTCACAGGCCTCAGCAGGGGGTGGGAAGGTGGCGGCTAGGAATAGAAAAGTGTTAAAATAAGAAACAAATAACCTATTCTGACTCACACACGCACAACGGCAAGTGTTCAGTAACCATAACAACAGATCAGCCTCTCACCCCATGTTGATGTTTCCCTCTGATTCTTTCCTACAGTACTGGAGATCCTACAGTTGGTCAACCACAGGGATCTTCTCCTGGCTGACACACACATACAGGAGCTGGAACGAGAGTGCGAGCTGCTATCTCTGCTGCCCATCACGGCCAGTCCTGCCCTCACACCCACCCTCTGCCAAAGCACTCCCCCCAGCATGGTGTCTTTAAGCTCCACAGCCTTAGACGACTCCCTCAGTTCCAGCTTGACGCTCGATTCGAGCCGGAGGAAGGCGAAGGACGTGGAGCTGCTGTACGAAGCCCTGCAGAGAGAAATGTGGGACGTAGTGAGGGAGTCTCTGCGTCAGCCCAGCGCCGGTCCCAACCTCGGGTTGGTAGTTCTGGTGATCCAGCAGGAGGAGCACGCCGATGCCGCCTGGGCCCTCAGGGAGGAGACCAAGCCCGAAAGAGACGACATCCAAGTGCATGCGAGCCATCGACCCAGGAAACTGAAACAGAAATGGAGGCATGCTGTGGCTGAGGCAGCCGACTGGAGCCTGCCACATCAGATGGACACCCAGGCAGGTCAGCTGGCCATGTACCTGGATCGTCTGAGGGCACGGATGGTGGATGACCTAGACTCGGCGAGGAGGAACGCCGTGGCCATCTATCCCGAGGAGTTTAGTGCCTTCCAGGTGTACGTGGAGAGTTACCACCGAGCCGTGACCAAACGCCTGCGGACCATCACCAGCGGCCCGTTGCAGATCACAGACGTCTACTCGCTGCTGGACTGGTTCTACAACATCTACAACAGGTGTGACTACAGATTGGAAACAGTGGTCTAATGGTACCAATACCTTAGGTACCATTAGACCAAAGCTTTGTTTGTTTTTCCATTTTTCCTCCAGGGATGTCCTGGGAGCAATCGGCACAGCCACAGCCATCAATTACACCCCACTGGAACCCATCCTGCCACAGGACACGGTGGACAGGTTAGAGCAGGACTGCCTCAGCATCGTCCAGGTAACAGAAAACAACATTTCGCTTTACTGTAGTTTTATCCATGTTGCTACCAAGCCCGACCAAGACAAGTCTTTTCTGTGATTTGCAGGAAAAGGTCTCTACAGAACTGATTCATGTTCTAGATGATGAGGAGCGACGATGGGCGCAGACACTGCACATAGAGGAATATCAGTCCCACCTGGCACGCTCGGTCATCCAGGTATGTTCTAAAAAGAGTTGGTTGTACTTCTCTGATCTCATGTAAAGACGCCAGGTATGAATTGCTCTTGTGTTCAATTCCAGAGGTTGAAGGTGGACCTAGATAGATCCACGGCCGTGAACCAGTTTCTGGGTGCAAGGGTAGCTCGCTGCAGTCTGATTGGACTGGCAAACTTTCTCTATAGGTGGGTACACTTTGGATTAGGGATGTCCAATATTGGCTTTTTTGCTGATATCCGATATGCCGATATTGTCCAACTCTCAATTTACCGATACCGATAACAGTCGATACCGATATGTGTGCCGGTAAACGCTTCAGGAGCACATAGGCACTATTTCAGTGTAACGCAAGCATTATTTTATTTTTATCGGTTTTTATTTTGTCGGTTTTAAAGCAAAAAAATCCGATACCAATATTACATTTTTATGCTAATACCGGGTCGATAATATCGGTGGACCGATATTATCGGACATCTCTACTTTGGATTCTTCATATTTGATTACAAATTCTTGAAGGGCGGTGCCTCCCTGACTGTGAGAGCCGTTAGGACTTTAGCATCGTGCTTAGGGGCACTCAAATATTTGTACCTTTGAACTGTACCACCACACTTTCCATATTGTCACTTTGGATTGCTTTTATTTCAGAGTTGAGCTGTTTTTTTATTCACAAGCATCATTCGGTGCACATATATTCAGTTTCCAGAGAAAGGTGGAGATGTTCCATGACACTCAGGCAGAGTTTGGAGACCGAGGGGATGGATACGTTTCCAGAACAATAGCTCTGGTCAACTGTTGCCCTCCTCTCAGGTATATACACACACAAATACACTCGCACACAGTACACCTTATCAGTTCAGTTAAGGTTTTCATCCTCCTCTTATTTTTAATCATACCCATACGCTCTCCAGGTCCTTTGTGGAGCGCTGCAGGCAGTGTGACCCACAGGGCAGCGAGGAGTCCGGGCAGAGAGCCGACTCCTCTCTGGACAGAATCATTAACCAGTCGGTGAGGGTGCTGACTGACCGACTGTTCGAGCACATCAGGGTGAGAACGCTCTGTGACCTCTTGAAACGTTCTCTCTTATCGAGGTTTCCGTTGTAGCCCAGATTGAAATGATGACTTTTTAATGGCTTTATGTACCGTGTTGGACAACCTCCAGGCTTCTCTCAACAACAGGGAGGAATGCAATGCATTAAAAAATGTACTGTGTGTAGATGTTGTGTAACAGGAATCAGGAATCAGGAATCTTTTATTGTCATTACAGCAGTTGAATTGTGCAATGAAACTTAAGTGCTAAGTTCCGATGCAAGGGAATAGAACAAGTGAAAAAAAAGAAAGAAACAAGAGAGGATCTATATGGGTCTCTAGAAGGAGTGAAAATTCAGAAATTCTGTGATTTTGGACCTTTACAAGTCCCTCTTTTGTAAGGACTGATACAGTTGTGACTCACAGATGACTTTTTGTTCCAGCCGTTCTTCGATAAGCTCATAAAGAGAAAATGGCTCAACAACACAGAAGCCTTCGAGGCCATTGAGGCGGGCATCAAGCAGCACTTCAAGAAGTTTAGAAGGATGGATTCTCCTCCGTACCAGGTAACGCCGACATTTTCACTGTCTTATCCACACCGCGTTCGTCGTCGACCATTGACTGACTGTTGTGAACTGACAGACGCTGGTCGGCGAGGTGCACCGGCGGGTCCTGGTTGAGTATGTGCGAGCCATCATGCGAGGGCGCCTCATCTGCACGTCCTCCAAGATGAGGAAGAGGATGGCTTTCCGTTTGCAAGATGAGGCCAAACAGCTTAAGGGACTCTTCAGGGATCTGGTAAGCTCGGTGACGCACTGGATAAGTTTCGGTCTTAGTCCTAAACATCACGCTGCACCATTGTTATTAGGAGACAAAGCCAAAAGCGATAAACCAAAAGCGATCTGACTAATAGTACAAATGAGGAATTACAGTCACTTCTTCCGAGACCTCAGCATCGAAAATATTCCAAAATGCTGATTCTTAAAAACACAGAACAAAACTGGCACAGACACCAGCCAGTGTGGCGTGGGGGTGCAGGGCGGGCTGGATGGAGCCTGACCCTGAACTTCCCAGGTCAGGAATAAATCAGCCCGGTGTTGATACAGGAATGAGCTCTAAAAAATGGCTGCCGTCAGTGAGATGGAGATGGATGAGCCGGGCTTACGTTAGCACTTACCAGAGAGGGGAAGAGGGTTTAAAACAACTCCGGCTGACGCTGTGGCATTTGCCCTCTGTGTGTGCGCGAGTTCAAACAAGTGTCCGTCACCTCTGCTGACAACAGGAAGCTGCTGTGCTCAGAGGAAACTTCCTGTTCCTGTCAGCTGGCTGGCTTTGATGTGCCTCTGGGATGGCCTTGGTGGGGCCTTTTTTTTTTCTCTCGACGAGGAGCTGGACGAAGGGGCTGTGGAAACGGGGATGGGGGGAATGAGTTTTTAATGGCCGCCTACAAGAGATGGGGTTATTTTTAGTGAGTGCCAAGCCAAAGAATTCTGCTTTCTTTTCCTGAGCGTTTAAAGGAAAAAAAACAACTTGGAAAAACAAAGGTGGAGCTTTGTTTTTCCGATCTGAATGATTGCCCCTTAGCCTTAAAGGCTATTAACCTGTCCCTCCCTGCGAAGGTGAGACGGTTCCCTGTGCTAAGAAATACGTCACACGGAAACACTACATCTGGCGTACAAATCAAAACAAACATCTAGTGGAGAGAGTTCACGTCTTGTAGGTCAACCTGCAAGTGGGTCACCCAGCATAGTGTGCAATGTCTTTTGAATTGGTCTACATTTAGATATCTTTGGAACTAATACACAATGCAAATCTGCAATGTTTACATCCCATAATTTACATTTGAGGTTTGGTCTGTGCTTTGTGTGTTTTCTACTGCACCGTAGCGCCAAACAAATATGTTGCCACTGTACTGGCATATAGCATTTTGCAGTAATATGTATTCATAGTGGTGCATCGAGGACAATAAAGCAGGCCACAGGTGACTTATTCTCCATATTTGTTCCTTAACTTTCAAACCTAACAGTCACCTCTCTCTGATCCTGTGCCTCAGGAGTCAAGCGCCTCCTGGTTGGACAGCATCATCTCCCACCTTGCTGACATCATCCTGCTGGAGGACACGCCTTCCATCCAGATGGAGGTGGCCGTGCTAGTGAAAGAGTTCCCCGATATACGGTGAGATGTTGGGAAACACGAAAAAAGACTTGGAACATTTCTGTCGCGGGCAGGAAGCATCTCTCATAAAAACATGATTTGTCTGCGCTGTAGCCCCGCAGGTCCTATATTCCGTTATGCTTACTGCTACACATTCACACTGCTGTTTTTGGCGCGCAGCCATAGGAGAAAATGTGAGAGTGTATGGGGGATTTTTTTTCTTTTTTCTTTTTTGTTGACACAATAGATCAAAACACGGAAAAGGAGCGCGGAAACATATCTACATTAACTTTGCTATTTTTGGAGGGAGGCGAGAGACTGTTTTGAGAATGGATGAGGCTGAGGAGGAGAGGGGATGAAGCCGGGGGCAGGGGGAGGGAGAAAGGGAGGGAACTCCTGCCCTCTCATCCAACAACTCCCCCCTCCCCTCCCCATGGCTGTTTGGCACTCAGCCCCATCGCTCGGGTGACCGCTGGCTGGCAATGTGACCGCGTGTGACGCAGAACCCTCGACGGAGCAGACGGGAAGCTGCTGCCGAGTACTTCCTATTCCTGCCACCCTGCAGGAGACAGACTGGTGCCATGCACGGAATCAAAGGAGGGGGAGACGGAGGAGGGTTGCGGGGGCGCTTAAGGCTCAGGGGGGTGGAAGAGGAGAGCAAAACATGGTAGTTGAGGCCCTGAGACATGCTCTCCCACTGCTAGACTCGCCCCCTTTGTTTACCGCGTGGCATCCCCCCGCTGGTATTTTGGGAGATGAAAGGCTGCCGGCCTTCGCTTGTGTTTTCGGGCCGTTCGGTTCCCTTCATGTGCGCGCACGTGGCCCGCGCAGGCACATTAATGACAAGTACATATGGCACACTTTCCTGCTTACCAGCTGACCTGTACATTTAGTGCAGTGCGGCGCTGAACGGCAGTTTTGTGTTGATGTACTCTGACCAACATCTGACGTATTTATCTGGCAGCTGGAACTAGTTTGACGCAGCGGGTTAGAATTCAAAATTCTTCTTTATGGGCAATAAGTTGTGGAGTTGACTTCAACTGAATTCAATTTAATTCAATTGTATGGCGCCAAATCATAAAAGAAGTCATCTCAAGGCACTGTGTAAGATGGAGCAGGTAGAGCGCCTCAACATTTAAACATTCAAAATCTATAAAATAAACACACTGAGACCCAAAATGTCCCCCATTGGCAACAGTGCCGAGGAAAAACTCCCCTTGAGACATTTGTTTTTAGAGGCGCATCCTCACATAGTTGCAAAAATGGTCCACAATTATATTTTATGATTTAGCCTGTCGCCCCCAATTGTAAATCCTCTCCATTATTCGCGGAGACACTTGGACAAAAGTAATTCTCATCTGCGTCACCCTGAAATTTCCACTGTTCCTGGCAATTTATAATTGTGCTTTTATTGGAGGTGTATTCCTTCCCAGAATGAATGATTCATGCCATGACTCGGGGCAGCAATGACTGTGAGTCATGACAGTTTTGGCAGCGCCAAACAGGCCAAATTTCAACACCCGTCTGCCCCCCATCCCCATATCCTTCCTGTCCACAGGAAGAAGCACGTCTCCGCCCTGCTGAACATACGCGGGATGATGCGACAGGCGGAGCGGCAGGAGATTCTCAACGTGGTAAAAGACTTTGAGTGCAGTGCGGCCCACATTTGCCGGGACCACGCCCTCTTCTCCGACATCCCCATCGCCTCGGACGTGCACTGCATCAGCCTGGGCCTGATGCGCTTCGCTATGACCATCAGCAACTGGTTCGCCGAGCACCGGCCCAGACGACGGGGCAGAGCAAGCGGAAGAAACGGTCCCGCTCCTCAACATGCTGAATCCCAAAACCCAGAGGATGCTGGCAAACTGCACCGGGAGGACTGATCTGTGGTGGAATGTGAAAGTGACGTTGTCGAAGTTGTTTGAAATCGTGGATGTTTTTCAGGATGAACAGGGAAATGTTGATGTTGATGAGATGTACATGCACCTTTGACAAAAAGATCGGGAAAAAAACAGATTGATTGTACCAAATACTGTTACCAACCATATCAAGACCACGTACAGGAAACTTGACCTCAGGTACTGCTCGTACTGTACATGCTCACTGGCCGTTGTCCATCACCAGATTTGCTTTTGTGTGGGAAATGTGAAGAAGAAAGTGCATACGTGTTGCTGTCATTCTGTAGTTCTTCTCTCCCTCTTTTTTCTTTCTTTTTCCAATCAACAAAAGCAAACCACACTTATAGTCATCTAGATCCATTTCTGTAGTCCTTAGTTCATAACTTAAAGCCTATAAATCACTGCGCCAGCTGCAATGCAATCTGATCACAAGGATAACAAAACAATCTGCTGTTTATCGTCTATTTACTCGCCTAGTCACTCTTTGGGCAAACATATTTTCTTCTGGTATAAGATATAGTGGATATCTACGTCGGGATATACTGTATGAAACTTTTGTTAATGTTTTGAACTCTCACTGTGAAAGAAATGCATTTGTTGCTGGAAATATTAAAGCCCATTGATTGGGTCGACAAAATGAAATCCAGTACAGCATCTGCCTGTTGACTGATATTTGTGTGCAAAGGTAAACTGGTGCTGTTGACGCAGTTATTTCAAAGTTTCGCATGGACGTCCGCCCAAAAATACCGCATTTGTGTGACTCTGCCCATGTCTGAGGGGTTGTGGCGCCTCGGCCATGGGAACGTCACTGCGCTCTTGGTTTAGACAATACATACCAGAGGCTCTCGACAAACAGACGCACATCTGAGGATCTGACGCAGAAACTACGTTAAACACACACATACTTCAAGTGTGTTTTGTTGATCTTACAAATGCGGCAGCTTTGTTCCGTAAAAATGGGATTTTGAATTATTGGGCTCCGCCGCGGCTGCGAAAATGACGCCTCTGCTTTGTGTGGCGAGATGGGGTCATACTCTTGGGGCACCAACAACGGGATGTTTTTCGATAAACAAAGATTTCCTGTTGTCCGGTGAGGTGCAAACGGATGCTTTTATTGGAGCCAAGTTTACAATATGCGCTAGGAGGGAACTTCCTCTCCAATGCTCCAAGTTTAAGCGCAACAACCGCTGATCTTTTTCATGTCCGACCCGCTCGTGCGCTTCTGGAAACGCGGTCGGCCGGTCTCAGCGGGGGAGCTGTGTGCAGCTCGGCCCGGCTCGCTGACCTCTGGTAGCCGCTTGCACTGTATCTGAACTGGAATGCGGCAATCGCTCATCAAGGCTGTTGACAACATCAGAAGTTCATAGCTGGTGGTTGGAACACTGGTGTTTTTCCGCAGGAGAAGCAGGAATCCAACAGGCCGACCCGGGAGGTCAGAGATCACGCTGGATGTGACATCAGCTGGTCACCAAGAGCCAATCAGAGCTGTGCTAGTAGTGCTTCATGGGAACTTTTCAGGTAGACCTGATAAACAATCGGAAATAAACAGTAGACCAGTGCTTACGTCAATACAGATATCTCAAATTTTATCTCAAGTGTCCTATTCTTTGTAGGATATCATTGAAAATCACAATCACCATTTTCAGCCCTGATGTATATAAATACAGAGATATAGACAGACAGACAGATAGAAAGATAGATAGTTAATACTTATTTCATCGATAGATAGTGTGTTGGTCGGTTTTCACGAAATTATTCTTCAACCACATCTAATCTCGCTTTTTCCTCCTACGCTTTCCCCGTTAAAGAGTAAAGCCGAGCAGCTCGGCCACATCCTGCCTCCTCCTGGCTGATGATCGGGTATTCCCAGACCACACAGGTACAAAGCAGACTCCCGCCGCCATCATGGCTTACCAGGTCAGTCTTCCAAGCGGCAAATACCTAAAACTCCCACGGGAGCTGCTGTAAAAAAGATCTTAACTGAACCGGCGCCATCTTGCACGTGTTCACGCTCAAGCTATGTCTGTCTGAGGAAGAGCAGAGGGCAATCATTCAATCAAGATTTGTACCAGCTGCCAACAACAGACCCTCCTCTGTATTCATTTGACCTTAGTACACATTTATTTCTATGATTCTAAGTTTCCACGAATCCCCTACTCAAGAACAGGATGAACCACTGGGTCCAATTGGCAGCATGTGGATGTTACGCTTGGCAGCATTGTCGCTCGTGTATCTCGGAGCGAGATCAGATATCCTCCCCGTGACGGCGGATGCTACAAGCTGCCGTTTTCCAGGTACCACCTCGGACGGTAATCCCCCTCACCGCGGCAGTCAAGGTGGGGGATGCGGGCCAAGCTCTCGGAGGTTTCCCTCGATCAAGCCCACTGAGGTGGAATGCTCGTCTGTATCACAATGCAATCCCTGGGAAGCACTCCCCTGCTTCCTCTCATTAAAAGAGCTTGGCGATGGAAAATCCATCTGTAATCACTGTTTGTTTTTGTGCGCTAGCGAGAGAGAGAGGTTGAGAGGGGGAGAGAGAGAGAGGGAGCGAGAGACATTCGTCGTCCCCTTTGTCTTTGTTCATACTGTCCGGGCGCTTTTCACAGTTCCTCTCATCCACTGGCGTGTTTGCTTTTTTAGCATGCCCAACTACGGTGGGGCACGCTAAACGAAAGGCCAGCGTATTGGGGTGGAGGGGCGCTTGTTTCCATGTCGGGCCTGAACTGGCGGGCCATGTTTAGTCTGGACGTGGTCACTCAAGTGTTTTATACCTTTGATTTAATCTATAAAGCCCATACACAGAATTCAGGCCAGACTGTGAACACACATACATGTGCACGTGTGGAAGTTTTGCTGCTCAGTTTAACAATTGGCATCACAATGTGTGTGAGCAGCTAAAACAGCATTTGGACCCATTTCACTGGTCAACATCAAATTTGTAGTTTAAGTTTTTTTTGGATGATTAACAATAATTTTGATGTGCTGAATCCAAAAATTACATTGGTTTTGCTCGATCAGGTCATCTTTCAGAACTAAGCCACATATCTTTTTTAACGTTTTTGTTTACATGTACAGGTATTGTCACATCATAAGATCAAAATTTGTTTGTATTTCTCACAATTAATAAATTCTGAAGATTTTGCGGGTGGCAACTTATTACCAGTTGTTTTCTTTTTAAATTACATGTGAATGAAATGACTTCGACAAGAAGATCTTGCAAAAATACAGTAGGCCTGATGTATTCTACTACATCTGCAGTGAATACACCATTCACTGTTCCTAACAGGACTCTAGTCACAAGTTTTATAAAGCATGCTTACCGTATTATACCTGGTGACCATGATAAAGCTTTGGGGCCACAGATGGTATGCAAGTCTGAAGTTTTTAATTCTCATGGTTTGGACAACAAACCATGTCACCAACTGCTATATCTGAGGTATTGATGTGACTTGGATAAGCAGAGGGAACCGCAGCAGGTATGCCGATCTTGAATCAGCACAACGCCCTGTTGCTCACTATGAGGAATTTCCAGTGCATGTCTTTGGACAACTTCCTGACATCAGTAACGAGGATTCCTCCATTACATTTTCTCGTACATTTAATACGTTTTCTCCTGAGACCCTTTTTAGATGAGAAATATTATCAAAAATCATCTCATAATATCACAAGATTGGATTTTTCTAAATCAAATTAGAAAAAAAATCTGGTTGAGTAAAATGGATGTCATTTTTGGATTCAGCTGTGCAAATGGTCTTAAGCCATTTGTAAAAACATAGACTATTTTCAATTTTTTCAAATGTTTTTTTTTTTTTTGTCACCCAGTGTTATTATATCAGGGCCGATTCTTAAATGTCTGTGGTCCAATCTGCTTTGCTCAGGTGCACGTTGCACGTTTTTTTTCTGTTGACTACAACATATGACAACATAGAAAGAGAAATAAATGATGAGTATGATCAATTAAGTTGAGAAGACACCTATCACCGTCACAGGTTCCGTCAGCCTGCCTCTTGTTTTGCCCTGTTACAGATGACTGGACCGCTTTTAGACTTTGACCAAGAGTATATTTGTCATTGTTACGTAGACCAAGTTCAACCGCGATATTGCATATAGCCCCACTCAAGATGCATGTTCACAACAAAGACGAGAACATTCTGTAAGTGTGTGAAAGGAACAAGGTACTTGAAAACAAGGTACAAGGTTGTAAGCAAAGGTCCATGTGTGTGTATACATGTTATGCATACTACCATTGGAACATTTCCTGCTTTACAATCAATGTTGGATGCTTGCAGCTTGAAAATATTCAGCAAGATACCTGGAGGGTTTAAGTGTTAAACCTGTAATTGATTGTAAGTTATGTACAGTAACCACTCAAATAATTGAGCCCTATTCTTAAGCCTTTTTTAAGTCCTTACATCACTGTCCAACAGCAACCCAATGACGCATCGGGCCAAATCAAACAATGAAGCGAAATCCCTGTCAAAATGACCTTCGCCACATTGACATGGGTCGCCACGTCACGTGTCCCTCTGAGAAGACGTGTTACATAATCTCCGGCTACATAAACGATGTCTGTTATCATATTGACACGACCCATCAGGACAAGAGTCAGCACAAGAACCCCCTGTCCTCTCGCCCATGTGCGGCGTACACTGTCTGTCAGGATGACTGCCCACTTGAACCGAAACAATGGTCCACTCCGTCACCGCCGATGGGATATCCTGATTTATGTTATGCGAGTGTATCCATCAAGTGGGATCTTTATTTAGCGGAGAGGAGGCGCGTATGCGTCCCAGCTTTGGCCGTGCCAGCCTCAAAAGTGGAAGTTGTGACATCGCTGACACGCCACCACCCTGTTTGTGTTCGAACCTACACCCACTTTAAATCATCCCCCTTGGGATCCCCTGGAATGGGGGAGGTGTTGGGCAGGGGGTGGGAGGAGGTGTTGAGGAAGTTGACCTTTTGTTTTAGCCAAGGACTGAGATCAAAAATAACCATTGATAGTATCTTAGATCGAGGAACGTTTTGTTTGTTTGTTTGTTTGCTTTGTTTCGCTCGTATCTAAGTCACCCCAAAAGCCGATTATCACCTCGGATATATTTTTTGTTTTTATTTATCAAAGTCGAGCCACATTTACGTCATGCCGTCGCTGTCTTACACCGAGTGGATGCATGGACATAAATATTTGCTCAGGTCTGGGCTGGCCTGATGCCACTGACACTATAAACATCCCAACCTGCGGGGCTATTTGTTTTCCTTTGTTTAAACTATTTTGACATTTATATAATAGTGAGAGAAAACAAGGGTCCCACTTTTTCAGTCTGCGCAGGCGAAACCCCGACTGTACTCGTGCACACTCGTCCCCGGCCTCCCCTCAGAAGAAAGACTGTTTATGCTTCACTGCCAGCGATACGCTGCTCAAACTTAAAGATGAGCAGATGATGACTTGTCTGGCCTTTTGGAGCATGAACAGGTGTGAGATTGTGACGGCGGGAGCTAAAAAGGAAAAAAAGGAGGTCCATCTCCAGATTTCTTTTCAAATACCTCACAGTTTAGACCACAGGTGTCAAACTCATGGCCTGGGGGCCAAATGTGGCCCGCTGGATCATTTTATATGGCCCGCAAGTGCTTGAGTGATTGTTTCTCCCTCATTTAATCGTGCATTGACCCGCAAACTACATCTCCCAAAATGCACGAGGATCATGTTATTGACAAAGATACACACTTTATAAAATGTCAGTTTCACAAGAAACACAAACGCGGCCCAAGTGAGGGAGCAAGGATGCTGACTTGTTGCTTGATGATTAGCTAATGATTTGTTGATTAATTCAGATTTGCTTTCCAGATAAAATACAATGATCTGCGATATAACAATAGCACAGACCTGACAAATTTTTACATCTGTGCATATGCAATATTTGTAAATTGAATGGTCAAAAATTGTTAATATTTGTATCTTCTAAATGACTGGTTACATTATTACTATTATCATATTATTAGATATATATATTTAATCAAATTATTGATATGTATTATATGAAGTTATATTATATTTTTCATATTATATTAAATTTTAATTATTATTACTACTTTAATAATACATTTAATAATTACATTAGATGACATTATATCTCCTCAATAATTGCCATTGTCATCTGGCCCCTTGAGGACCATCGCCCACGCTGATGTGGCCCTCGGTGAACTAGAGTTTGACACCCCTGGTTTAGACAGTCAACAAGTTTCAGTTGAGGCGATGGCAGGACCTGAGATGGGACTAAATGACAGACAAGTTGTCACCAGGATGACATGCGGCAGAATTCACATCAGACGCAAACTTAACTCTATTGGCCGGCTTGAAGCAGAGATGTTTGCAAGCAGAAGGGAAGCAGAAATTTCTCTTACTCTGGTGGTGGTTTGTTTGTTTGTTTGAGCAGATCAGTTTTAAGCATGTGCTACGTAAGAAAGACTTACGTAAGAGAATATCCATCAAAGTGCCGTTGAGCAAGTCACTAAATCTTTCTCAAATGTTCATCAGGTCAATGAGGACCACGCAACAATACACAGAAATGGTATTATCATCATTGATGTAATTTCAGAAGTTACTATTTCATGAATTACTGGTGTTACCACAGAAATGTTGTTATTGTTGTCGATGTTTATATCATCATTATCAGTAATGCAAAAAAACGACCACAACAACGATAATAATATCAGTATTGACAATCATCAGCGAAAAATGATAAGCAGAAAAACAATGATGATGATGATGATAATGATGATGACGATGACGATGATGATGACAATGGTCATCATCGTCATCATCATCATCATCACCACCACCACTACCACCACCAACAACAACAACAACAAATGCAAACGAAAACACAAATACAAATACAAATACAAATACAACAGTGCTCTCATACTTTGCTTTTATCCATTCTGCTCCACAGCGTATTCATAGTCGCACACACACACACACACACACACACACTCGTGTACATCGGCTGAACCTGTGCCTCAGGAGCAGCATCCAGCCTCACAATACTGCGCCGCCTCTCGCCTGGTTGTCACCCAGTGTTGTTAGTGCCTGTTGTTGCTGTTAGCGAACATGTTGCTGTTATTCTTTTAAAGTCAAAGAAAACAAATGTAACACCCGGCCATGCACAGAGAAAGGAAAGACTTTTGCCCGATGGAAACTTCCCAGCATCGCTGGGAACGTCCTCGCCTGTTTTTTGCCGCGTTGGACAGACTGCCATGTTCTCTTGAGCGACCACAATAAGTCCAGGAAAACAGACGCGGCTAAAAATAGGGAGTGAAGCCAGAGGAGAAAGAGGAGAGAGTGAGAATGACAGTGAGCGACTGCGGCGTCAGATGTTTGGGGGTAAATAGGGTGGACAGGCGGACATCCTTGCAGGCTGCGAGGGAAGTCGGCGGCCTGTCCAGGAGGCTGCTAACCTCGCCGCGACTCTCTGGGAAGGAATTCTGTTGTTGTAACCTCAAACGCCAATGCCACCGCTGCCTCAAAAACAGTTAGCGTCGCTGATCTGATATGCATTTCTTGTTCTGTGCGCGTGTGCCCTATGTGTGTTTGGTGTGTGTGTGTGTGTGGCTGGTGATAGAGTGCATGGTTGGGTTAATGTTCAGGTGGGACAAACGAATCCATCAACCTCTCTCACAATCCACAATATCCTGCGATATTTTTCAGTGACAAGTTGTTTGTATCTGCTGGTTGTCTGCCAGTTGAAGGCGATTCAGTGTTGGTCCCACTGTGCAAAACACAAACAGCACGTGTGTGTGTTTGTGTGTGTGTCTCTTTGTGGAGAGGTCCCCACCTTCCCCCTCATCCCCCCTGCACTCACTAGCTCCAAGCCTCACCTAGCCGCCAGAAACTTGTCCGCTCCTTCTGTTGACAACAAATTTATCGAAGCAGACCAGTTGCAACAACGGAAACTACTTTGCATGGCAAGGAATAAGCCTGCAGCTAAACAATGGTGCCTCCTGTGAAATATGGCAACAGGCGCTCACCTTTGGCTCCTCGTGCCTTCTCCCCCAGCTTATTTACGTAAGCAGGTTGTGCTCTGTACCCCATCAGGAAGAGGCGTGGCAGGAAACCCAAACCTGAGGTAGGATTTAGAGTAAACTCACAGCATTAGACCCCAAGCGGGAGCTTATCTGATTTCTCCGAGCCGAATAAAAAGGCTGAGACGCACGCGTGCGGCCAGTATGCCAAAAACCACAGGGAGCCAAAGATTCACTCCTGCATTTGATTGCTGCTCCTGTTGTTTCCAAAACGTGGGGAGGTTGCTGTGACCTACAGAGGCCATTGTCTTACATTCTAACAACATTCCAACTCTGACGCATCCTGATGGTTCAGGTTCACACGTGTGTGACCTCAAAACACAACGAAAACAGGGTGCAGGCCTGAGAAAAAGATGATTGGATGATCTATGAAAACACAACAGGGAAGTCAATAAAAGTGTGAACCTACATGTATCTGTGAACATGTATGTTCACATATGTGAGCACACACACACACACACACACACACACACACACACACACAGGCACTATATGTAGCACTACTACCGGTATCTATAATTTGGAATCTGTAAATGTGTATTCAGAATTATATTCAGAAATATGTAGTTTTATGAAACTGCATATATGTGTGCATATATGAGTGTTTATGTGTATATACTGTATGTATGTCTATGTCTATGTATGTATGTCTGTGTGCTGTATACAATGATAACAATACTGTAAATGCGTGTATGTATGTGTATATATGTGTGTATGTGTGTGTATATATCGATATCGATATATCTATAAATGTATGCACATACATACACACATGTACACACACACATACACACATACATACAGTACATAAACACATACATACATGCATACATACATACATACATACATACATACATACATACACACACACACACTGTGTGTGTGTGTATATATATATATATATTATATTATATATATATATATATATATATATATATAGATAGATAGATAGATAGATAGATAGATAGATAGATAGATAGAT
>OMPJ01008989.1:0-12500 GCA_900312935.1 Carapus acus | reverse complement strand
GCGATCAGGGGTTGTTAGAGATAAGCAGCGTGTATGTGTGTGTGAGAGAGAGAGAGAGAGAGTGTGTGTTTGTGTGGGAGAGGAGGAAGTTGTGCGTTATTTTGCGGACGCTCTGGACATGCGTGAGTATGTATGAATCAGCTAATAAGTGCCCACTCAGGGACACAAGTGTTTATCTGCCGCTGCTCACAAACAGGCGGGATTACAGCCAGGCTTTGCTCGGCCTGGCCGGGGTGGTGCGTACTTTCAGAGAGAACACCCCTGGCATTACGCTCCCATTGGACATCGCGCACACACACACAGAGCACATTCATCCTACGTGTCTATGTTCAATAATATCACAGAACACTGGTTATGCTCAACAGGCCCATTGTTGATTGTTGTTGGCTCAAGCGGTGACACACACGTTGGTCACCGATTGTTTGTGAATGTCATTTCTGTCTACTTTGCCGGGTTTCAAACAGCTCCACAGGGCCCTCATAGATGTGCGCACGTAGCACGTACACGTTTTCTAAAATAAAGTGTGACATTTACCAATTCATACTTGTACGAAGAAACGTGTCAACTTACGCACACCTCTGACCATGCGTACGCACAACATCTCTCCCTCCATCTCAGTGCACAGGGACGCTAACCTGCTAGACAGTAGCACGTACACCCGAAGAGCTGTTATTTACATTCACTTTGACTTAAACTTGATCTGACCTGATTAGCTGCTGAAGAAAATAAGTGGGAACCGCATGAAGTCGTTGTGTTTTTATCTTATCTACACATTGGATTTCATCACTTTGCTATGCGCGGCGATACTAATAGCAGCGTGTGAATGCGCAACAGTGAAATTTAGAGGGATCGTTGACCATGGACAATCTTGCTGTATTGGAGAATTTGGAGAATTGTGCACTGTGCTGGCGATGCGTTTTCAAGGAGCATGCAGATGTTCATGGAGAGCACAGAGTGACTTCTCATCAGGTCCCGCTTCCCCAAAAACACACAGTTGGATCTATGCCGTGATTGACAACCTGTGTGGAAGCAGGAAACAAATCGCAGCAAAGACATCTTAGATCACACCCTCCCTGTATCCACCCTGGGATTTTTGGCCAACTGGGACATTTCAACCAGAAATTGGAGACATCTCACAGCTGCAGAGACCCTCATCAGAATCATGCCGGCAGTGTTGGAGAAAACGATTTGTCCAGCGCCTATTTACATCCAGTTCCCATTCAGACATGACAAACAAGCCAGACTTAAGGATTTCACACCATCGCCGGCTTCCCAAATGTAATTGGAGCCATAGATTGCACCCAGATCGCAAAAAAAGCGCCATCACATAGTGAAATCTATTACGTGAGCAGGAAAGTGTTTCATTCCATCAATGCACAAAATTTCCTGCGATGCAAGTGTCTCTGTTTAACTTTGCTGCCCGGAGGAGAAACGCACGACCCGTTCATTTTGCAGAGCAGCTCTGTGGGCGTGCACCTCCAAGCAGGTCTGTGCCACTGACACATTATTACGGGGATCGTTCCTGCCATATATGGGCGTTTAAGGGCGTTCCTGAATGCAAATGACTCCAAACATGCGCAAGCTTGGCAGTTACGCACAGGTGACATTTATCATCACCAATTGCTTACATGTGTGCGTCCGCACGTTTTGTAATTGCAGATTTTTTTGTACTTTTGGGTTGTTGGCACGATTGAAAATAAAACCTTTTCTACACACAGTTAGTAAATGAGGCCGCAGGTCTCTAAGGCAAGGAGAGAGGGAGGACATCTGCTGTCTCTCACTTCTCTCACGTCTCAAGCATCTCCACGTCTCTTCAGGATCGTCACGTGGGTCCTCTGTGTAACCCGTCTGAATAGTAAGCCTGTCCTGGCATTTAAACAGGTGTGTTGCATTACCAGCTTCTTCCTGGCCACAGGTGAGAGAGTTGACAGCCTGATTAAAGCTTGCAAGCAGTGTTGGTTACAAAGAGTACATTAAGTGAGACGACGTCCGACAATCCGAAGTTGTGGTTAAGAGGAACATCGGCATGGCAAGGTTTTTTTTTTGAAAGCCGAGGCTTGATTCGGCTTCATCCCAGGATGGTGATGGCGAGTTACAGCCCAGTGGAAATAGACCACACCTCAGAACAAAATCGTTGAGAGAAAACTAGTGGTGTAGTTTACTCCTCTCAAACCGTGTCTAGCTCCATAGTCGATCCTTGACTCTTCTGAGCACTAGCCTATTCACATCCTATTGTCATATCAACATTGTGACCAAGTCATCTTGGTTACATCTGCACTACAACCAGCAGATCTAACAGGTTTTCATTCACCATTCCAACGTGTTTCTGACTGATTTAAGGCCCCAAGGATTGCTTGTAACCTGTTAGGGAAAGGGCGATGTGGGTGAGTGTTTCCATAGAAAAGAGACTGAAACGTCCCGATATCGCTCAGCGAGACAATCCTTAATGTCGCGGTTGGCAGGTGATCCTGCTGAGGCAGTTCCGCAATTCAACTTCAGACGGCTTTGTCTTTGTTTCCACATTTCACATTTCGGTTTCAGGTGGTAGTCGGAGGGTGAGGCGGGTGTTTATTTTGGACTCTCATTTCTTGTCGGGGACGTTAACACTCAGCGCTGATAGGCAGCATTTAGAGAGATAACGGTGTACAGACAGGAAACGTGGAGTTCACAAGGTTCTGTTGTTGGACAAGAGAGACAAGACGTGGGACAACAGACGCTGCGTCTTGGGAAGGCGTCACTTCTGATGAACTGCGACATCGCTCACTGAAAGAAAGCGCTGAGGTCTCTGACAACCTATGTGGCACCGTGAAATTTTGTATAGCGTAGCATAGAGTAGAACTGTAATATATCATAGTGTAGCGTAGAGTAGCAGTAGAGCATTGCATAGCATACCAGTGTAGTATAGTATAGTATCGCATAATTACAGCAAAAGAGTACTTAATTGTGCGGCGTCGGTCCCCAACCACCAGGCGGATCTGTGGGTCATTTGGTGCTGGGCCACACAGAAAATAAGAAGTAAATATTTTATTTTGTGAAGTTGGAGTTTTCTGCAGTGACAGCAAAATTACTCGTCGCAGAGTAACAAGCTAAGGGCTCCTCTAACTCAGCATAATGGTGAATTGGATTTATATGCACTTTTATTTGTTTTTACGCCGTGGTATCGTTTTTGTTTCAAAGCACACTGCTCACAAAAATAAAGGGAATAGTAAAACAATACATCAGAGATTTCAATGAAAGAAATATAAAAATCAAACCAAATGAATTTAAATTAAAAAAAAATAGACAGAATTAAGTTAATTAAAAAAGACAGACAGACAGACGACAGATTTTTGTGAGCAGTATATTTACCCCACACACATTGCATGAAACCATGTACCAATTGTGATACATGAAACCGATCCATGGCGCAAAAAAAAGTTGTACTGTATTGTATATTATAATATATTGTGTATTTTAGCCATCCTGCTAAATGTTGTGCCAACAGGACAAATACTACAAAGTTCTGCCAGCAACGTTTTAGACATGACTTAACTTGACAGTTTTGCTGGTGTTGATATTTGGTGCCTTTTTGTCTCCACAGGATACAGAGATCCTCAACACCGCTGTCCTCAACGGGCGCACAGTGGCCATGCCCGTTAGAGTCGTCACTGTGGGAACAGATGGCGCTGTGTCTGATGTGACCGAGTCGGTGGAATGCAAATCAACTGACGAGCAGGTCATCAAGGTGAGCCAGCGCGCGCCCCCGGCAAGCGCCTGCATCGCTCATGCGAGGCGGGAGGCTGAGATGATGAGTTTGACTGCGGCAGCGACGGTCCAGGCATGTTACCTCACTGCCCCCCAAAAAGGGGCGTGGTTTATTTCCAGTTTCGAGTTAGCGTCATCGTGTTGTACTGATGATTAGGGCTAGGGTAGTGTGTGTGTAAGGGTCAGGGTTAGGGTTAGGGTTTGTAAGGATTTCTGACAGGCTGATTCATAAAAGACGTTGGACACACTGACACACACTCTGGGGCATACACACACACACACACACACACTGCGTCTCTACATCAGAGATGCAGTTTGTTCCCCTAGGACATGTCGGCCCACCAGCGTCACCAAGTCAACGTGTTCTACAAAGTCAGCAGGAAGAAGGTCGGATTTCCAAGTTCGTTTTTGCAAAACTGCAGCTGAGTCTTGGAAAACGTTGGAATAAAACACCGTTGTTGGTTGTTAATATTTGAAAAACCGGCGTCTCGACACGGCACCTGCCGTCTCTGTCTGAACGTGACTTTAAACGCCTCGTCTTCTCACTTCGTCACTGCCGCTGCGAGGAGGAGAATTGTGTTTGCTCCTAATCGAGTTTGTGTGAGTTGAAAAGCAGCATCACTCACACCCTCTATCTGGGGGATTTGGAGTGTGGATAAAAAGCTTGTCCCTGCATGTTCAAACACACACATGTGCGCGCACACACACGCACACACGAGACATACACATACACACACACACACACACACTGATGCATATAACCAGCCCCCGAGGGATTTAATTATCCTCTAAGTACCATATATTGTGACACTCATCGTCACTCTGCCTGGTTGGGCGGCCATGTTGGAAAGCAGGGGGTGGTTCCTCTCCTCTGTTTAGAACACAGGTGTCAAACTGATCCAGTAAAGGGCCGTGTGGGTGCAGGTCTTCTTTCCAACCAAGCAAAAACACACCTGAGTCTACTTATCAGGAGCTTTAGCAAAGACGATTGGTTGACTAATTGACTCAGGTGTGCTTCTGCTTGGTTGGAACAAAGACCTGCACCCACAAGGCCCTTTACTGGATCAGTTTGACACCCCTGGTTTAGAACATCTTCAAATTGCACCCTGTGCCTCCGTTTTCCCTCAGAGGAAATGTTGAAGGTTTCGGGAGTCGACGCAACTCAAGGACACAAAAGTGAACTTACGAAACAACAAGTAAACTCTGACTGAAGATGAATCACTGTCACACTCTCCTTCATGAAAGTCACAGTTGTTCAACACAAGGCCCGTGGGCCATGGGCGGCCCGCTGCCTCATTCTATGTGGCCCTCAGTGCCTGAATGACAGTGTCAATATGAATCCATCCTTCATTGAAGCCTGTAGTGACCCACAAACTACATCACGCACAATGCTTGTGGATCATATGTCTGGCACCTTCTCCTCAGGGCATCCGATGTGGGGTGGCAAGGTCAAAATTTCATTGTGGAGGGAAACTTGTTTCTTTACTGCACACATGACAGTAAAGTTTTGAATTCTTGAATCCTAGAATATAAGATATTTAGTAATTAGTGGTTACATTTTACGCGTAAAGACATTCAAACCTCCTATATTGCCATTTCCATCAGCCACCATGTTGATGAGGCCCTCAGTGAAAATGAGTAAACGTTGAGCAGACACCTATCCAAACTCGTCACCTTTAGTTTCGAGTTGTTCTCTGAGTTTCCTGCCTCTCTGTGATATCTGAAATCTTTCATGAAAGACAAGTGAAATGTCTTCAAGAACCAACCGAGTGCGGTCGTTACCGCTCAGCCTCTGCTCGGGCAAACACGCACAGCCAAGGAGATCGAACGCTGAGGTCAGAGCTCCTGTGTTGTTTGTCTATCCTGGTTTCCAAGCAGCGCTGTCTCATTTGAGAAATCACGCCTGTCGCACCAATCACCGTCCCGTGGGTGCGGGGGCGGACCGGACAGGACGGAGCTGCGGATTGATCTGGCGCCTCATCGAGCAAATCAAGCGTGCAGGTGCACCGTTATCGATCCCAGGGGGGAATTAGCTATTAGCTGTTTGAGAGAGACTCTGACAGACGAGCGGACCCCCAGGAGAAAGCAGGGGTGTGTAATGTGCTGACACGACTTGCTCTGCTCCCACGCCCCCCCAGCAACCCTCCTGAAAAACAAAGTTTCCAGATTAAATCAGAAAATTGTGCAAGACGGATTGATCAGACACGTCCCGGAAATTCTGGAGGAAAAATACCATCAGACTTGCAAGCCTGTAAGCCGTCACTGATGATTACATGATAAAGAGAGAGTGTGTGTGTGTGTGTGTGTGTGTGTGTGTGTGTGTGTCACCCTACCTTGGGGTCAGTAAGAACAAAGGCCAGGTGGGCCGCTTGGGCTCAGCGAACCATGGACGCCTCTGATTGAAGTCTGAGCTTTCTGACCTCCGATATTTTTCCACAGAAATGGGAAAAATGCCGCAAAGATTTTGACTCGCCTCTGATAACAAGTGAGGATATAGTTTCTCTTGAGGTGATTTAGAAAGAAATGTGAAAAGTGTGGCATTTGTTTTCTTATTTTCACACTGTAATACCTGAAAATCATCACTAGGGGTATTCTGCTCTATTCCTTGGGCACTATATTTGGTGGACCATTTGGTGTGTGACTATTTCAAAATGACATGTTGAGATCATCTTGTTGACATGATATGTGGCCCATACGATCCACACGAAATGCACATTGGCTGAGCAATGACTGTGCTTGTTTCGGGCCTGTTTACAGTGGAGGTCAAAATGAGGTCAGCCGGGTATGCGTGTGAGGCCGTGGGCCGATGTCGCTTCGCTGCGATCTCATTTAGCCTTCATGGCTATCGCCCCTCATAGCCCTCGTCGGGTTGATCTGGAAAGTGGAGAACACGGGCGCACAGAGGGACGACAGAAATGAAAAGGTGGTTGGAGCTTGACGCAAATTGATTTTGAGAGACAGAAGAGAGAGAGAGAGAGATGGTGTGTGTGTATGTGTGTGTGGGGGTGGGCGGGCAGACAGGGAGAGGAGCGGCTCCCTCGTCTCACTTTCAGTTTTTTCCAAGGTCGCCAATCTGCTCATTTGTCACCGGCATCAGTGTTCTTGTTCAGGACTTGATTCATACCAGGATGAATAAAACAAACAAACAAATGAGGAGCATCATGTTAAATGTGATACCTACAAATACCTGAGAATATGACGTCCCCACAATGTTTTCATGCTAATGTGGGCTGCTACTCGCCTGTCTGGAGGTGGGGCCGCACACTCGCTCTCAAGGGGTCAGTCATCTCCAAACCACAGTGTTGAGAATTTCCTCAAAGTGAATGGTAGGTATACTGTACTACAAGTATAGTGCAAAACAACATTTGTTTGGCTAAGGACTCCCAAAAATGGCATCGGCGAAGAGACATGTCTACAACGCATAATTCAAACTACAGGCTGATACTCATGCAGTTGTAAATATACAGAATACAGCAGCCGCGAGAGAATTCAAAATCAATTAATCTATTATGCGGAAGTGGAAGGAGCAGGAGAAAGTATTCGGAGCCAGCCATCATTCCGGGAGGATTAACAAAAGAGCTCCAACCGCTGGACACTAGTGTAAACAAAGAGCTCAAAGTGAAGTTGCAAGCGTCGTGGGAGCGATAGATGAAAGAAGGGGAACGCAGCTTTACCAAGACTGGGAGGCAGCAACCATCTGTGGGTGGATTGTGGATGCCTGGGCCAAGGTATCTGCTACGACTGTTGTCTGAGCATTCGCAAAAGCCGGCATCGTTGCTGAGCAGCCACCCGGCAACGACACGGACTCCGACGATAATGAGAGGGAACCCGGCACGTTTGATGGCGAGACTGCCCAGCTGTTCAATTCAGATACCGAAGATGAGGAATTTGATGGTTTTGATACAGAAAAGTAAAATAGAATAAGCTGAGGTAAAATAAAACAAATAATGTGAGTGTATTTTTCAATATGTAGGCAAATAAAGTTCAACCAAACTCATGTTTTGCTCACGTTTGCTTGTGGTAGCATGCGCCGAATAACATGGTGCGCCTTGACTGAAGTACAAAAATAGACCCCTAAATTGAGACTGCACCTTTATATGTGGTGCGCCCTTTGGTGCGCAAAATTTGTTACCTTGAGTATGAATATATTACAATTTTTCCTTATAAAGATTTTGAAGAATAACAACCCGTGAGTTCGTTTTTGACCCTAAGTGTGCATCTAAGGCAGGGGTCGGGAACCTTTTTGACTCAGACAGCCATTAAAGCAAAATATTTGGAAATTTATTTCAGTGAGAGCCATATAATATATTTTAAGAACGAAATTCAACTAAATGTGAGTAAAGTAAGCCTCTGAATTTATTCTTTTGAATATCGTTGTTATATTCATCATTAATGTAACTTCTGGTGCTGCATGGATTTGCTTTGTCGTCTGTTTGGTTGGCGGGCGAATCCACTCTCCTCTGTTTCTAATTGGCCAATACCAAGGATGTGGCTGGTTGGATTGGTTTACAACAGCATCAGTTTAACAGCTGAGGGCTTTCATTGGATGGTCCAAACCACAACAAAATCTACGTTAACTTTTTTTGTTTGAGGAGGTAGAGGGGTGTCGGTTTGATTCCCAAACTCACAGGGTCCCAAGTCTAAGTGCCCTTGACTCGATATAACACCTGAATGACACCATATTTAGGCAACGCCATTGTGATCATCGAGAATGGGTACAACCCAGACAAAGGTTTCAGACTTCGATTGTCAAAGTGTTAGTCAGGTCAATACCATCAAGGATTAATCTTCAGAGTGGAGATTTTGAGGTTTGTGCGAATCCACCCCAGGAGGTCCTGGTACCTTCTCATTAAAAGCTCCTCCAGCCGTCCTCAGTCCCCCGTCCCCGCTCCAAAGCAAAACTCATTACAGGAAGAAAGAACTCGAAGAAAGTGGTGCCGTAGGTTGCGGATTGACGGCAGGCCAGCGTGGGTGAGAAGAAGAGCGATGGAACAGGAAAGGAGGAGGAGAGAGCTGACAGATAGCGAGCTGTCAGTTTTGTTCGCTGGAGATGGGGGCTGCTCTGACATCATCTGAGAGCAAAGCTGCCAAGTCCTGCGCGAGGAGAGAGAGGATGACAGTTTTCTTGTGACTGGTTTGTTAGAGCCCAAGTCTTCGTCGAAATTGCGGCTGGTTGCCAACCGAGCTGGAGACATTCTTCAAGCTGGAAGTGATTACTGAGCAAAACCCGACGGCGGCAGATTGTTAGGACTGCTTTCTGGTCCGCTCCACTTCTGTGTGTAAGGGAGAGAAATATTTGATGAGTAGATTCTGAAGCTTTGAAGATAATGATAGAGGTTTCAGATTTCCCTGTGCGATTTGGCCATGCTTGAGCAACATCTGAGGAGCTCATGGAGGTTCCAGCCAGACTTTTGTTCCCCCTCAAGGATGGAGCAGGTTTACATCTTCTCCCAACTCCGTCAGCTGGGTTGATTTCACAGAAAAACAAGGCGTGTTTACATATTACACACACACGCCAATGTGCGTTGTCTCCCATTTCTCTGCCTGACCCTGACGCAGGTTGTCCTTTCATCGTCTTGGTGTCGGTTTGTTTGTTTGCTTGTTTATTTGTTTGTGTGCTCAGAAACCTTGGAGGAGATTTAGCTAAGGCGTGTGCCAGGGAATAACTCGTCAAAAATCTGGGCGACAAATCTGGGCGCAGTTATTACACGCTTCCGGTTATTACACGGAAAAAGTGTTTTTCCTCCCTATCCTCAAAAGTGATGCCTCGTTCTCTCCCTCTTTCCTCCCCAGGTATCTGAACGATGCGACTATGTGTATGTCAACGGGAAGGAGATGCGGGGGAAGACCGGCGTTCTGCTCAACTTCACCTACGGCTTCCTGATTGCCCAGCTGAAGATGAGCGTGTGGATGCCGCGACTGCCACTGCTAATCGACGTGGCCGACCCCGAGCTCAGCCAGATCAAAGGGTGGAGGGTCCCCACTAGCGCCACCAACAGGAGGTGAGGGTGGCAAATAGGCAGGAGGAGTGTCCCCTTCAACACCAGCGGGTGTGATGCGTTTTAGAGGCAACGGGAAACGAAAACACGCTAACAGGCGTTCTAGTTCTTGTTTAACGGAGGCTTGCGGAGATCTCGAAGATGTTTGGCTCTTCATCCACGAAGCCACTTCAGTTGTTAGGGGAAATCTAGTGTACCTGTGAACTGAATAAGCGTTTTCGATTTTTGCCAAAACAAACGTCACCAAGACCCAACAAAGTCAACTTCTACCGGCTCAGCTCCCACACTGTAGGAGTCGAACCAGTAGAAGTTGACCAACTAACTCAATATCTGCACTTCTCTTCTCTTCTTCTGTTCTTCTCTTTTGTTCTTACTGAGACCGTTGAGATCTGAGTCCTCTTTGAAGGCCACCAGAGGTTTAAACACAAAAGTATCAAAGCCTTTAAACATGAGGAGGCCTTGATAGCAAACGTCCTGCTGTGTGAGCTGGCGCAGTGAAATCAGAGTTCCCCACCGGTCAGCAGTGCGGAGAAGTACATATTTAAAATGAGGGGGCGGAGGCTTGTTTCTCTGCAGGGAGTGTTCCCAAAAGAACCATCAGCTTGGACAATGTTGACCTCTGAGAACCTCCACAGACCCATTCGTGGAGATCACCTCCTCACCCAGCCCCAGAGCAAATATTATTTGATCAAACACTGTTTGATCGAAAGAACGTCACAAAAGCGCCAAACGAGCACCCAGAGAGCTGGAGGGTGCACAATTACCGTCGAGTAAGCCGCACCTGCTGCCTGCAGCTCCAACAAAAGGTCGCCATCAAACAGGCACGGCACGTTTTCTCGATTAACTGGCTGAAAGGTTAGAGCGGCACACGCTCCCAATGTGCGCTCCATCAGGCCCGCTCATGGGGGCGCCACTTCTCGGAGCTTTGTTTGGCATTCTTGACATTTCCATGAAGTTCATTCAGATTCATCATGACGCTGCCACAGCTCAGCTGGTCGGGTTGCTCAAACGATGATAATTGATAATTGAGTCGGTATCGTCCTGTCGTCTCTCCCGAGATTCTGCCGTTTTCCTGCCTGCCGGCCATCGGCTCTCTCTCCCGCATCCGACTCCTTCAAGTCCGTCTCCTTTTTTCCTCAGACAGAAGTACCCTCTTGTTGGTTTTTCTCGTCTTTCACAAAGGTTTGTCGAAACGTGGTCTAATGTTGAAGTAATAGGTTGGAAGCTTTGGTTGTTACACAGGAGTTTATCAACATTCCCATGTGGACATTCCTCACGTCATTTGAATTGTGAGGAAGATAAAAAAACAACACCAGTCCAGAGGACCTTCACTTACCCCGTATCATCTCTGACGGTTCAGTGCTACATTGTCAAAGCCCTCACAAGTATCAGCACCGTCTTATTATCTAAGTGAAACTCTCCCACAGCCCACAATGACATACAAGTCCCAGCTCGGCTCTGAGGGAGAAGACGAGGAGGACCAACTCCAAAAAAAAAAAGAATTGTAGCAAAAAGGAAGAATCCTCTGGAGAAAAGGGTGGAGATATATTCCTGTCTCTGGGAAGGCAAGGACAGAGAGAGAGGACCCAGAGGGACAGAGCGATAGAGACAGATAGGAAGAGAGAGGCGGCGAGAGAGGCAGACTGCAGCCCGGCACATATACACACACACACACGGGCGCTCGCACGCACACACGCCTCCTCACAGCACACTGAGAAGGTCAGCACTTATCAATCAGCTTCTCTGCTTTGTTGTACCGAGTGAAGTTCTCTCACAACTTAGAAGTGCTTGACAGATTTCTATGAATGCCAAATGAAAGCTCAGCCCAGCATAAATCACCCAAATAACAAAAGGATCAGGCCACGCCCACAACCAGCACACACTCTCCCTCTCTCCCTTTCATGTGGATTATCAATTCCAAACCATGGAACAATCCCGAGGGTGGAATCATAATCATGATTTTTGTTTTTGCAGGGTTGGACTGTAACACTCTGGCGTGAGCGATAATGAATACATAACTGCTCGCTGAGAGACAGCGAGAGAGAGAGAGAGCAGGCAGAACAATTTGAAGCTTTCACAGAAGCGAGGAAGATCTTCCCCGAAGCCGTACTCACTTGCTGACCAGTGTTCCCTCTAAAGCTCCGTGCTTGCGCAATTGCGCACCTCTCTTGCTAGGGCCGCACAAAATGAAATCCAACCTGCAGTCTAGATGAAACTAACACACAAGGACTTACATGGGTCCCATGAATTTACTTATGTAGCCAATCGGAGTCAAAAACAGCTCTTTGGTTAGCATATATCTCACGGTGCAGTGGCCAGGGCTCCTTCAGATGATCATCCAGGGTCAACAAGCAGCTGCAGCGTTCCGTCTGGAAAAAATACCGTGGCAATACTTTTTGGTTATTGCAGTCACACAAAAAAAAGGGAACTTGTTTGTTGGGTTCATTCCTCTGCAGCACCATATCTACCCAGTAGGTGGTACTACAGCACAAATACCCCAGGCAACAGGGCTGGCATCCATGACGCACCTCCTCATCTGGGTGGAGAACAGCCACCTGAGTGTGTGTGACTGACAGAGAAACACACTTTGGCATATTCCCTTTAACTTTGCTACCCCTCTCTCTCTCTCACACACAGACACACGCCCACACACAGACTAGTAAGTCACCTCATTACGCTCCAGAACTGAGGCTGACCTGTCATTTATCTCCACAAACATGACCCGACCTGGTGTTTCTGCTGCCAGACACAAATGTC
>OMPJ01008988.1:9240-21831 GCA_900312935.1 Carapus acus | reverse complement strand
ATCTAATAATTAATGAATAATAATTACTACTACTACTACTACTACTACTACTACTACTACTAATAATAATAATAATAATAATGATAATAATAATAATAATAATAATAATAATAATAATAATCAAACACAGTGATAATAATGATAGTAGGAGTAATAATACTATGTGAAGAGACTGCTCACATTTCAATGGTTATCATTCCCCACATTTTAGAACATGCCCCACATTTTAGAACAAGCCTCGCGGGTGTTTTAAGCTGTCCTTGAGGGCGCCCATGTACCCGCAGGCACAGCGTTGGTGATCCTCAATTTAAAGATATACACAGTAAGTATTGGAAGGAAAATATCACAGTTGATCAGACAAACTGAAGTTGCGCCACTTATGGGCCCACACTCGCTTTTTCACCTCCAATCTTAGCATCTTGTTTTAATTTTCCTTTCATACTTTAATGTATTACATTTATTTCCACATCCTTGGCTACCCTTGTCTCAATCACTGGCGATTCATTTTGAGAGCTTTGCATGGATTCAGAGGAGGAACAAAAGCCACTGTTCTCATCTTGTGTGAGTGGTGTTTACGTCTGTCTCACCGTATCATGGTTTGGCAATTGCTTAAAATTGTTGAGAGCAAACTGGACGTTCTCACCAATTGATTCAAACTGACTTGATGGTGTGAGTGTCAACGGGGAAACTAAGTGTCAAGGACTTCACCACAGATCAGAGAGTGGCGCGCTCTTCTGATCCACTCTGTCTTTCTTCTCGTCTCGTGTTTCCCACGGGCTGGCGATTTTGTGCCCTCTCGCGTTACCCTGTGTCGATTCTCTTGGCGAAAAAAAGGCCTGTGGAAGTCTGTTTGCTGCAGTGGAGTGATATAAAACTGTAAAATCCAGCTATCTTTGATTTATGCCCGCCATTAGCAGGGAATAGAGTTCCATCATAAGCAGCCTGCCCGTCTAGAAGCAGAGTGTGAAAGCTGAGCTGTGGTCACACCAGTTGGATTTTAAGATCAGGGCGGAATGATGGGATTATCATAGCTATAATTACAGCAAGCAGCTCCCTGTGTGTGTGCGTGTGTGTGCGTGTGTGTGCGCAGATGCAATGTGACCTTCTCAGTGTCCATGGCACTTCTTTCTTGCAGGTGACTATTTCTTTATTTAGGCTGACAGATGAGGGGTCCAAAGCGCATGCGAAGGCTGTGTCGCATTTCCAAAAGTCTGTAATAAATGCAATGTGAGAGTGAAAGTGTTGGAAAACATGCTGAAACAGCTTCGGTACAGAATTCTTCAAGGTTGGTCCGCAGGTTGTAGTTCTGAGCTTGCAATTCATGACAGAAGGCAACTTCTGTCAGTGGTAGAAGACATCTGCAGAAAGTCAACAAATGAAATGCTTAAGTTCTTGATGTGATATGTCACAGAAATAAGATCATCAGAAATTTCACCCAACGTTGCGATTGAAGGGATCTCCGACGGAAGTCTTGCATTGATGATCAGAACATTAATAAATGTAGACCCCCATCGGAAAATACGGATCTCCCTAAGTACTTAAGTCCCTAAGTGATCGAACTAACTCTTGTCCTTCGCTATCATTTCAGTGAGAGAAGAGAACGTGGCCACCTTCCGCGGCTCTGAGTACTTCTGCTACGACCTGTCACAGAACCCCATCCAGAGCAGCAGCGACGAGATCACGCTGTCCTTCAAGACCTGGCAACGCAACGGCCTCCTCCTGCACACTGGAAAATCCGCCGACTATGTCAACTTGGCGCTAAAGGATGGGGCCGTGTCCCTCGTCATCAATCTGGGTTCTGGGGCCTTCGAGGCCATCGTGGAACCAGTCAATGGAAAATTCAATGACAACTCCTGGCACGACATCAAAGTGACACGCAACCTGCGACAGGTAATCGGGGGTAAAGGTGATGGACGGATTTTGGAGACAGGCAGATTTTTTTGTTGTTGTTGCTTAGATTAGTCGCTTCCAAGAGCTTTGAGAGAGCCGGCGTTAAGAATGTCACCATGTTCTGATTGGTTGTCATTCCATTTGCCACAGTTTTGAAGCATTTTTAAGACCGATGTCATAATATTTTGGGTTTATCGTTATAACTGCATCGAACCATCGTTTGCTATCACTTCATCATTATTTTCTCTTCTGCTAAGTGATTCAGAAAACTACACAAAAAGGCAAAGCAGTTCCAGAAATTGTAATTAAAAGTTTTGTTTAGGCGTCAGTATGCAAGGTCTGCAAATCAGTCGAGGGAAATGAAATTCAAAACTTTCCTGTACTTTCCCTTGACTTTCCTCTAAGCTGATAGGCACAGTCGCTGCGTTGCTCTTTTCAGATGCGCTCTTTTATTCTTTAGACGATAAAGTTTCAGTTTCGGGCTAGTTGAAGAGCGTTTGGCTTCTGAGCGGCCCATTAACTCAGTATCTATAGCCCAGACAATCATAGCATTTCTTGGCGCTTCAGAAAGGCACGGATATGTTTACATGTAAGAAATGCAAGATATTTGTTGCCTGTCCGAAATTATTCACCATTCTCTAAATGTGGGCAAAGACTAGCTCGTGTTGCTGTTGGGGAATCTTTTGATGGGGGGTTTATTCCCATATTCCCCACAGAGCAACCGGGACACAGCGATTAGCCATAGCAATTTTGACTCTTTACAGTTGATTTCCTTGGTCGACCTTTTTAGTGTTTCTGCAAGGTGAGGCAGCATTTATGCGGAACAAGTAAGTGCCTGTTTTTCTGACTCCCTGACAGTACGATTTGTAGAAAAGCTGCACATATACAGCTTTAGCGCACTTAGACTACAAGAAACTTAACCTAAGCTAAGGTAACCCGAGGGCTGCTTGCCTCCTCTCCTCTCTTCTTTCTCTCTGTCCTCCTGCTCTTTCTTTCTTTCCACTCTCATTTCCTTTGCTCTTTGAAAGGCACATGTTGTTAGAACTAATGGTGAAAAAACACTACGGGTTTTGTTTGGATTGTATGCAAATACGACATCCTGCGCAAATCCTCAGTTCAAATGTGGCAAAATTCCACGTATTTCCACCTGTGAATCTGAAACAAATCACGTGGCGTTTGTTCACCAACACTAACTCATTCATGCTAAGTCATTTTTTTACTACTAACCAATATCTAACCAACTAATGTACTAACATCCTAACTCTCCATCATTGATTTTGTTTCGATTTTGTTTTTGATTTCTGTCCATCCTTATTAACAACCTTTTTTGTTCACTATTCTTTTGATTTCCTTTCTTCCCCTTTTTCTGGAAAGCAATCAGGCATTGGACACGCTATGGTAAACAAACTACATTGTCTGGTAGATATCATTCTTATTGTCTTTTTTTTGGGTTTGCCGTGTGTCCCCTCCCCCTCTCTTCTTTTATTCGTTCTCTTTGAGTTCCATCCTAGACACTCTTATCAAAAAATGAGGAGATGGGTTTGTATTACCAGGCAATTCTTTCTTCGCGTCTTCTCAATTTTCTCCCCTGACCTGCCGACACCCTCCTTCTTTACCCCACAATCCCCCATCCTGCTCTATACTCTCCTTTATTTCTTCCACATTACCGCAGATTTCCAACAAGTCGAGATAAAGAAAAAGAAAAAAAAAGAATAAAAGCTAAAACTGATTTGACTTCTTTGCCTTTGCCAGGGCAACTTACTTTTTCCTTGAGTTTTTTTTTTTTTTTCTCCACAAAAAAGAAAAGTCCCCATTTTTTGTGAGGACTGTCGTCCAGAACTGACAGAAGCTTACCACAATTTCAACAGAGATGGTGCTCTCAACTTTGACACCGCTCCCTAACGAAGACGATGCCAAACAATGACCATTAACCTGCATTGCGGGAGCTCTGACAGTTGTTTCCAACTCACTATGGCGCATGGCATGCCCACACATTACCTCATCAACCCCTGGGTCTTCCACTCCCCCTAAACCCATTTAACCTCACCCATAATAACCACTAACACCAATTCACTCATCATCCACCTCTCACTTTATCACTCACACTACCCTCCCTCCTCCCTCCCCCCGTGTGTGTTTTATGGCATGCTGGTGTAAATGGGTTTTGTGTGTCTTGGCTTCGCTCATTGGCATCCCTGGGCCTATATTTGTAAACTGTTGAGAAATGAGCACGCCGATCTGGGGATTCTGGATTCCTTGAGCAATCACATTGATAGCTTTGATGGGGCCTGAGGTTAGTTTTGAGACAAACCCAACAGCTGTCCACGTCTGACTCGACACAAGGCCCAGTGAAATATTAACACCACAGGAATCATTTGTATTCATGTAGGGCTGGCCGTCACAAAATGGATAGTCAGCAATCCCAGTTGGACTTTATCTTAACTAAACCCTGTCACACTGATTCAGTCCCAGACAGAAAAGAAACCCTGCAGCATCAAAATCCCAAAAAGAAACATCTGATCCATTTTTCGAACAGTGTCTCAGATAAAATCAACATTTAGTCTATATCCATGACTACTCCACTTTGCTAAGATAGAATATAGCTATGTTTATCACAAGGCTATGTTTATGGTAAATGAAATGAGTGGGAAATTTGCTGAAAATTACTGCACCTGCGCTGGAAATCCTGAGAGCTGAATAAGTTGAAGGCAGGGACACGACAGAATGCTGTTTTATTAACTACTCACTCAGTGTCGTTACCCATAAATTATGAAGACCTGAGCAATCCTGATCGATAACAGGAGTAAGAGGTGGTAGAAACTGGAGTGTAATGGTAACTCACCGTCTCTGCTGAGGCACGAAATTGTTCAGTTAAAGGTTTTCTCTCCTTCTAAAGTACGTTTTTGGTTTGTTATTTCACTGACGGTGATGAGCCTTCTTCAAATTTCTGTCCAATGTCCAAAGGCAAACTCTACTGCTCCCACGGCGGCCCCATTTGTTTTAATTGAGTGAAAGCAAGCAGGTCAGAATGAATAAATGGATATCAGGCTGATTGAATATCAGAATTAGGGATTATTTCTTATGCCACAAAGAGGGGAAACATGTGTTTCCCTTATTTTGAGCCAAGACAATTGAATTCAGATTCACTACGTAATCACAACTTTGGTCTGAATCTGCCTGATGAACGCCTCAAGCTCTTGCGTGGAAATAAAGATCGGCTGCGGCCATTCTGGAATCGTGTTTACTCAGATATGGGCCCTGGTGTTGATCGTGCATGTTCCCTCCGTGTGACACTGTCGCGCTGGCTCAAGCATCGCACGGCTCTGAAAATCCACTAACCCCCTTCATGTTTTCTTACGTGTGTTTATTTCCGTGACCTTTGTTTGCACATTGAAGTGGCGTGACAAGCCTCCCTTTGTTTTGCATGAACGTGAATGTGTAGACGAAGGTGTCTGCAAAGCGAGAGTGTGAAGCTGTCGGTGTGAGAGTGAATCTGGACACGACTGTAGGCGTGCTTGAGCCCGTCGGTGTGTTTCTCGATATGTGTGTGTGTGTGGATGTATGTGTGTGTGTCTGCAGTTACCAATAGAAATCCAAAACCTAAGACAAGTGCAATCAATTTGTCCTTGGTTTGAACATTGTACTAACCCTCCCCAACCTAAAGTTTCAAAGCCAAACCTAGACTCCATTCTCTTACCCCCATCAAAGATAAAGAAAATATGCTTGTCACATATTTTCTTTACCTGTCCTGTGAAACCTATAACCAAAAATCCATTAACAAAAGAAGAAAACAAAACAAAAACAAACACTGTCTAATCCAAAAGCGATCTCTTCAAAGGTAACACTTGTGTGAAGAGAAAGAAAGCGAAACTTGCAGTGTCCAAATGCCTCATCTTAGAACGCAGACCAAGGCAGGAGGTGTGCTTTGTAGACAGCACGGAGTCGCCTCCCAGAGTGTAATGGTGTGGGTTTGGCTATGTGTTACCCCCCCGCCGACAGGTGACTATCTCCGTGGATGGCATCCTCACCACCACAGGCTACACCCAAGAAGACTACACCATGCTGGGCTCGGACGATTTCTTCTATGTGGGTGGGAGCCCGAGCACGGCAGACCTGCCTGGATCCCCAGTCAGCAACAATTTCATGGGTTGCCTCAGAGAGGTAGGGAGATTGGAGTGGTGTTTTTCTGACGCGATCTTTGATTTGTTAAATGCCTCACCATTTAGAAGACTTGTTCACCACCAGGTAAGTCAAAGGAAATGACGGTAAGTCATGTCACGGCGGCCTCACCGTCTGTCGCTCCGTAATGGAAAAAGCAGTCGTGTGTCGGTGCATGGCGGGTAAAGTTCACCGCCAAACAATTTTTGCAGTACTTGTTTTTGCCAGCTGTCTCAATAACAGGGTCATATCTAATTGAATTCCAGAGAAAATAATAACCCTATTGACTTAAGTTTAATCATCCTCCGAACAGGCTCTCATTGCTCATTTCTAAGCCTGCAAAATGTTTGTTTAAGCGCAATTGTAGAAAGAGCAAACAGTGAGATCCACCTGCCAGCTGCTACCTCCTGTCGTGTTAGATCAGTGGCATCTGATAAATGCAGCTCAAGTGGTACAGAGCATCCTAATGTATGTAATGTTTGTGAAAATTACGGCTAATGCGTGATTTATCTTTTGCATCACAATGTACCTCGGCATTTCTGCAGTTAATCTTCACTCATTGCACTTTTCATCCATGTTAGTAATCAGATTATTTTGCATTTGAGAACATTTTTGAATCAGTTTCAACAATGTGAAGAAATTCTTACTTGAATACATGGATTAGGACAACAACAAAGTCAGAATTTATTTTATTATCGTTTGTGCATATCCTTTTAAAACAAACGCAATACAATCCCATTTAGAGTCTAGGAAAACACAGACAGCCCTATTTAACATCAATTTTGAAATGTGCTTGTAGAAACACGCCATAAAAAGATGTTATGCTGTCAATCCAGAGGCTTCACACATGCACAACTTTACTTTTTTATACATGAGAGAACAAGTTTTGAGCAAATGAGACACCAGCCTCGGAGGTCTCACCGATAGCGCTCAGCAACCAGGGGCAGCTGTGTGCTAGGTGCATTGAGGGTAAACATGTCCACATTCATCTCATTCATCCTAAAAAAAAAGCGAAAGAGGAGGAGACTATATTCCATTATCAATTAAAGCTGCTGAGCTGGCAGCGAAAGTATCCGATTTGCGCTGTTCCCCTGTTTAATACAATTTGTGGTGTTTACTGTGGTTTTGTGCGCGTGAGAAAATATCCCCAAATTGCTTCCATCACATGCGATTTGCAGCATCAGCTTGAGTTTACCACAAAAATGCCTCCCTAAGGGCTACAATCTAAGAAGGAAATATTTGCCTGCGATAACACCAAAAAGTCAGTTTGACCCCCAACCACTCCCTACTCACTCCCACACACACACACACAAACATACACACATTTATAATGTATCTGCAAGCACAGCCCAGAATATTTTAAACGATCATTTATGTGCGCGCACACACACACACACACACACACACACAGTAGCCGGCTTTGGGGGACCAGTGATGGGACGCCCTCTTGCCTCCTTTACACCCATAAACCTTTCTGCATTGATTTGTAAAGCGTAGCGGCAGGCTCAAAAACAGCATTACGCCGTGACACGCCGCGGATTCTCATTTGTGGTGACATGTTGGGGAGGTCAGCGGCGGAATAGAATTCCGTCGTCAGGTCTTTTCGGATTATAGTTCGGTCATGCGTGTGTGTGCACCAGCTGCACGATTCAGCCGATATGGCAGACGTGTGCACCGATCATTCATGGTGCCGGTAAACTGTCATGATTGAGGATAGATGCCGGTGATGGCGTTCCTCACAGTGCCCAGTTTGGGTAAAGCATGCACGAACGTGAAAAACTGTCCCCAGGCTGTGATGCTGCTCTGGCCTGGCATTTGTGGCATTTTCCAAAATCATATGTACCAAACATGGCGAAGGTATCTTTCCATCACGATTAATCACCGAATTTTTGCCGGTATCACTGCGACCTGTTTACAACCCCGTTATTTTACATGTTTTCATGTTACTTGTTTTTGTCCATATAATGTGCGAGTTAGGGATGAAATGACCTCACCCCTCCATGCCCCCCCTAAAAAATTCCTGTTGTACTGATTCTTTCACAGCAGGAGCCTAAATGTTCACTCCAAAAATACACCTTTCAAATCCACATGTGGCAGTGTCAAGAGCAAACTAGGGGTGTGCAGAAGGGACAAATTAACATGTCTGCGCTGGCAGCGGTAATATTCATCCTATCTTCTCTTCTCTTCTCTTCTCTCCTTTCCTCTTCTCTTCTCTTCTTTTCTCCTTACTTTTCTTTTCCTTTCCTTTCCTCTCTTCTCGTCTCTGTTCTGATTTTCTGTTGTATTCTATTCTATTCATCTATTTATTTATCATTTTCCCTCATTTTCATACTTGTCTCTCAAATACGTATGTCTATCGCTGTAGTTTCCTTCTTAGATCAATTATCCTGACTATTTTTTATTCCCAACTTGACCAACCACCATCATATCATACCACAAAATGTCTCCAACTCAGCACTTGGTCCGTTTTGGTCATAGTTTCACTCTTTTTCTCTCTCTGCCAGGACCTCAACCTCTTTGTTTTTGTCCCTCTCTGTCTATTTGTCCCTTTCATCCTCACTGAAACTTCCTCCTCGATACTACACAATTCAATTGCTGTAATGACAATAAAAGATTCCTGATTCCTGATTTTGATTTATACCGTGAAAATAGCTACGAGAGTAAAAGGGCAGCGTATTCCTATTGTGATCCAAATGTGACTCTGTGGGAGTAGGCGCACCAGAAAAAGGAATTTTGGCAGAACAGAGCTCGTGTGGTGAGTCATGCTGGGTGGGTAGTGGTCTCGTTGCGAGCTCCTCAGCTGCTCAGCATACATTGCCCCATTAGGCAGGCGTGCTGCCATCTGCTGCTTCCAGTGCCGACGTCACTCCCACACACCTTTTCATTCACAGGATTTTTCTTTTTTTTCTTTTGTTGCGTGGTCCTAAAATACACAGCCTACTTCTCGAATCATCCATTCCCCGCTTGTCTCCATCTGCTCTGGTGTTCTTGACCATGTTTTGCTTCCTGTACTTCCCCCGCCGCTCCTCTTTGGATTCTTGATAACACGAGAACGAGTGGGATGTGTATGTGGGCCATTATGTCGAGTGTGTGTGCCTCAGGATGGAGCCAGTTGGGGCGTGTTTAATCCCATTCACCTTGGGGCACAGAAAAAATATATCTTGAGGAGGAAAGGTGAGCTAACCTTCCTTTATTCCTCCGGACAGTCTGACATTTGCGATGAATTGCACGAGACCGTGGTCACGGCAGAGGGAACGAGCCGGGGCAAGCCCGGAGAAGGCAAGTGGACCAGGTTTGGCATTTGAGGGAGACATTGTCATCATCAATTGGCTGTCGGTGACTGGAGTATTTAAGAGATGAATTCAAATGTCAGCCTGTCCTGCTAAGTATTTGGCCCTTAAACGTCGCCACCAGGACCAAACACAGATGGACGAGAGCAAACTTCTGCCCCCAAGGCAGAACATTGTCGGCAAATATGGCATCAACAAATTCTGTTATATCGATTGAAAATAGGCGTCAATATGGTATTGGATGATAATACGGCTTGTGAAAGTAATACAGTAAATCGCCATTGTGTTGCCGATATGGTGGAAATGGGAAAGGACTGGCTTCCGTCCCCCCCTGCTCATCTACAAAATAGTAGACGGAGCCAGTTGGCAGTGTCAGCGGCCAACATGTAGGAATCCAATTGCACACAGAGCGAGCCTGCCAATTTGGAACTCAAATTTGGGTGGCCAGATACTCGTCACATTCTCGTTGAGAGCCCTCTGAATTCTTCTACTATCACTTTTGCGCAAATAAAGTTCCTGCCAAAGTCTGGAGCGGGCGTCTTGCACAGTCCATTCCCAGCTCGGCGCGATGATATCAGGCAAATAATGACTTTCACATAAAGCTACATCCTCTTCTAGACATCACGCTCTTGGGAAAGAGTCGCCTACTCGTTGCAAGGGGGGAGCTTAATGACCGACACTTTTCCCATTTCAAGCCTTTTGTGCCTCTACAGAGCAACCCTCGATTTGACGCAAATCACGTAATTACGCAAAACAACTTCACCTTCTCCTATGTCCTCTCATTCAGCTGCTTTTTTTTTTTTTTTTTTGTCCACTTTGGCTGCTGCGCGGCAGTCACGACTTTGAAATTACACACACGCAACTCCCATTAGCCTCTCACAGGCCGCTGAGCACACGTGCTGCTCAAAAGCTCATCAGCTCCACGCTCAACACTGGCTCGATTATGCCATTTATTTGGCAGACTTTCAGAATTTTCGTGTGGCAGTGCGCAACCCCCCCTCCTCCCTCCCTGCAATGTGAAGTCATGATTAAACCGCCAACCCATTCATTATTAATTATGATGAGGTTATGTCTGTTTTGTTCGCAAGGCTACACCCATGACACGTCATTAACAGATCTGACTCTTATTCTGGCTCGACTCACCCCGCAAACAACCTTTTCTTGCAAATCTTTGATTAATATGTTGGCATGTCCTGACTCTAGCATGGATGCCAGGCCAGAAATGAATTCTGCAAAGGCTTTGGCAGGGATTGGAGTGGGATACACCCAAACAAATCAGCGCACCTTTAGCCTCCATCGACATTATCGGCGTATGCAAAGTATGACGCCGGGGCTGGACATAATGCGGTGATCCAAAGATTCATGCCAGGGGGGAGAAAAAGCTGCCTCAGCTGTGTCACTGTGCCCCTCATGTTCAAATGGAGCACCACTACATTTTTGCCGGTGTGGAATAAGCGTTTAGACGGCAGCGTCAGCAGGAGACGTCACCCAGTGCCACAGACTGCAAATCCTCAGAGGTGAACATCGTTTGTTGAATTTATGGCCCAATTCCATCAATTCCACATCCCGCATATTGTACTTTCTTTTCATTATGTACGTTTGTAGCTTCAAACGTCTTGTACAACACACTAAAGTGTGCGTTTATTGTGTGCGACCTGGAGGGACAATGTGCTATTTGCAAGGCACACATGCTGCTGTCTGTGCTTTGTGTTGTTGCTGTTTCTTTCTTTTTTTGTTTTCTACCAAGGTTTTAACCATGGATCTAGGGCACCACTTTTAGTTTGGTTGTGTGAGTGTGAGAAGTCCAGGCCCGGGGCACCTTCGAGCTGGCACAGTGATGCAAAGCCGAGGCTCCAAAATAACGTCAGATTTAGCGAATCCGTTCGTAAACAGGAGATCGCTATCGCTAATCCGCAAGCAGAACTCATTTTGAAGTCCCAAGCGCTGCGTCTATGTGTTGCGCAACGGGAGGATGTAGTGGAGCCCCGTGAGAGGGAAAAGATGAAATGTGACGTTAAATCCAAAGACTTTGCCTGCGGGGGTTGCATTATTTTTTTTATATCTAACAAATATTCATGGTATTGAACAGCTATTCTGCTGATTTTCACTCAGGCCAAAAATTGACAAACAAGGGCTCCCAGGTGCAAGGTGTTGATTGCAATTTGATAACGCTTAAAAGTTCTTTTTTATTTATTTTTTTATCGCACTGACGTTTTTCTCCCTCCTGCACACCCTTAGTTTGCTCCTGAGGTGCTGCACATGCAGGCAATTGAATTGAAAGCTGTATTTTTGAAGTGCACATGCAGTTGCTTTTCATTGTATTCCCATCAAAAGGCTTACTGTAAAAGAAATTATTATTATTATTACTATTATTGTTGTTGTTGTTGTTGTTGTTGTTGTTATTTGTGTTATTTGTGTTATTGGTATTATTGGTATTATTGGTATTATTATTATTATTATTATTATTAGTAGTAGTAGTAGTAGTAGTAGTAGTAGTAGTAGTAGTATCATCATCATTTTTTGCTTATTTGTTCGTTTTGAGGTCATTTGAGGTCATTTAATATCCAAATGGACTATTCTGGTGAAAATTGCTTTACATTGTTGATAAGGACATGAGAATGTCTTCAAAGGACATCAAAACATGCGGTCAATAGCAATCGAGAGATGGATCATGACCGATTAAAGATTATCAATTGGCATCCGATCTTATCAAGCTAAAACTAAATTCTACAATCTAAAGTATTTATCACATGATTTTATAAAATAAACAAAAACAAAGCAAAACAAACAAACCAAAAAAAAGCGAGAAGTTCACAAATTTAAAATCAAATTGGATTTGAGTCTCAGTTGTCCAGCATTGGTCTCAAAGTGGAAAATGAATTGCAGAATGTGTGAATGTTTGGTTCTTGAACCCCTGTTTGGAACTAGATGAGCCTCTTGGATGAGGAGTGGAGAACCAGCCAAGCAGAGTTGCTACTTTGATGGAGGTTAAAGTGCCCACGTAGCACCGAATCCTAAATAGAATTGTACTCAAGTATTCCGGCACAGCTTTTCACCCTCACAGTTTCGTGGACACATGCGTACGTGTGGGTTTTTTAGTGTGTGTGGGGGTGTTTGCTCGTGTTTGCTCACTGTGAACACGCAGAGGGACTTATTCGCTCTCCATCCTTTTCCATTCTCTCGGCCTCCGTTTCTAACAAGCACCTGGAGGGAGTGCGTGCGTATGCCCCCGTGCCCCCACCCCAACGCCCCC
>OMPJ01008987.1:0-13833 GCA_900312935.1 Carapus acus | reverse complement strand
CCCCAATCCCCCCCTCCATTATTTACACCTGTTCCTCACTCCACCTTGCACCCTCTCACTCCTCCATGTCTTCGGTTTCTGTCATCACCCCGGACAAATAGCTTGTCAGTGTTTTCCACCGACTACTCTTGGTGCAAAAGAAACATTCTGCCCTCTAGTGGTCAATGCTGCATCATCGCCCAAGTCCTTCTTGCGGCTCCATTTATCTCAATATGCAGGGAGGTTTGGGGAGATCCTCTCTACAACCTCCACAATTACCTACAGCTGTGTAGCCCGGCAGAACTTGAAGACGCCGCGGATAAAAACGCTAATTAGCAATGGGCTAAAAATGAAGCCCGGACTGCAAGACAAGAGGAGAGACGGAGAGAGGGAGAGGAGGAGAAGAAGGAGAGAGTGGTTACCAGGTGCTGGAGGTAGGCAGTAAGTTGGAGGTGAAGGGCACTGCAGCAATGGTGAACTTCTGTAAGCCGCTGCCTCCCATTAGGTAGGCAAAGCCACCGTGAGGGACTCTGGAGCTGATGGGTGGAGGAGAGATCGAGGTAGAGGCAAATGAGGGGAGAGTTACATCAGTCTGTGTGCAGATTTAAAAAAAACAAAAAAAAACAAAATACAAACACAGTGAAGGAGGGAGGGAGCGCACAAACCTTCCCGTTACAAATTGGAGGAGCAAAACTCGTTCTTCCTGGGTGAAGCCGTGTACCAACTCCCAGAACCACTGCGGAAAAAAAGACAGGCAGGCAGGAAAGGGTGAAAATAATGAAACCAGGCACAGTTGGAGTCCACGTTTTGATGCTTCGCGCGTAGAGGGGCACTTGAGGAAATTGAGGTGGCAGTCATATTGTGGCTGACTGTTTCAGACCCATGGTGTACAGTACATCTGTGTCTGTGCCTTTTAAACAGATTGTGTGGGGAGAGAACGGCCCACCTGAATGACTTTCTCCTGGGGGTCGTAGCCACTGGTGTACTCGGTGTTCCTGTGCCAGTCCTGCACGTCGATCTCTGGCATCCCTGAGAGAAGAAGCTCCTGCACACACACACACACACACAAACACACCAATACTTTTTCCCCTTTCCTTTTCTTATCTGTGAGTAACGACGCAGGATATTCCAGCTTTCTAAGGCTGAAATTCACTTATTCATACAAGCACAAATGTTTTTTTTTTTCCCCCCATGCTGTGACAACGCAGATGTCCTGCAATGACAGCGTGACCGAGGCATGTCCAACAAATCTGGTACAGGATAATCATCATGCTGCACTATTGATCGCGACACGAGAAAGGATACCGGAAAAAAAAAAAAAAAACCTGCAGACAGACACGGGGGGTGGAGGGGAAAGATCCAATGGAGGTGGAAAAGAGGGAGGGGCTTCAAGGTGACCCAGCATCATCCCTACAACCAGGGAGGTAGGCAGGGGCTTGGGTTGGAAGGGTGAGAAGAGAGTTCTGAGGAAGAGGAGGAGGGGGAGGGTGAACAGGGAGACTCACCAATTCGTATTCGTCGAATAGCTGGATGAGCGAGGCGGGGATGAAGGTGTGGAATCCTTGCAGGAAGGCGTTTATCTGGGGCTGGATGGCCCGTGTCATTCTCAGCTCTGTCACAAGCTGGACGTACTCTGCCTGAGAGGACCACAAAGAAGAAGAGAAGGAGAGGGAAAGAGAGAGAGGGAGGGCGGGAGATAAGAGGAGGAGAGGAACGCAGGTAAACAAGAGGGGAGAGAAAAAGCAAAGCGCAAACAGAGACGGACGCCACTGGGTGGCCCTGCAAGGAACAGGATTTTTTTTTTCCTGTAAACTTGTGAAACACTGTCATCTACAGGCGTGTTTGGGAACGGCGGTTTATAATTGGAGCTCTCAGACGAGGAACCTAAAGGAGATCAATCGCACACGGGGGACCGACTACAGATGAAAACACTACAGGGGAATTTAAGCGGGTCATTACAGCGGCTGACCGTTAAAAATACTGCAGACTTCTCAACCACTGCTGCCATATTACTCATTAGTCACTCCCCCATACTTGGTCAACTGGATGTGATTGTGAAATTTCTATTTGGAGAGTATTTCGATATAATTTTTGCGATGATGCAAAATGAGAAGTCCTGACTGTTTCAACTTGTGCTTTTCCACAAAAAAAGAGAGGTTTTGTAATAGAAGGCATAAATACAGCATCTTTGGATTGTTGTTCCCAGATTTGATATTTGTTTGGTTGAAAAAGCAAAAGGAGTTATGAAGGAGGCATCAATAAGAGAAAGACTGGCAATGGAGAGAAGAATAATATAATCCAAAAAACAAAGTTCATCCCTCTGACAGTCTGTGCGAGGATGTTTGACCAACCGTGCTGGGTTATTTGCCCTAATGGCCTCAGGGTGTGGCTAATTTTGGAGGCATTGAGATGGACAAGTGTTCCTGACCTTGTTGTCCTGGGTGACCAGGATGCTCATGCCCCCGGGTTTGAGTGGCACCTCCTCCATCGCCCCAAACACGTCCGTCTCCACCGAGAAGGTGAGCTCCAGACCAAGATCGCTGATGTCGTTGTCCAGGATCCACTGCAGGTTCTTGGCGTACTCTGGATCGATGGACGACACGTCCTGGTAGTTGACTGGGATTCCTGCAAACACACCGGAGGAAAACGCTACAAGGGAGAAAGAAACAATCTCGACTGTTCACTGTAAAACAAACTCTAGTGTGTGCGGCTCATAAATCACAATGAGTTTGGCGGAGGCAATTCCTCCGTGGTGTTACCAGAGGATGAAAATTGAAATAAATATTTAATGACAGAAAATTAAATGTTGATTTAAGCTGAGTTCAGGACAGTTCATCGTTTCTCTGTATTGAATCTGATTAATTATGCATAACAGCGCAGCAGGCAGGGTGGCTTCTGACAGCAACAAGCACCACCGACTTATCCTATTAATAATGGCATGAAACGTGAAACGGTTTAAATGTCTAAAAAAAACCCATTAATATCAGTTAATTCAGGCACATATGCTTTCTGATCTTACCCAGTATGTGTTTGTAGAAGGAGCGGGTGAAGTAGATGTTGACCAGCTGCCGATGATACAAGGCCAGGCCCAGAATCTGACCCGCAAACCGAAAGTAGTTGAGATGATCTGGGTTCACCGAGGAGTTGCTGTTGGGCTGAAAGGTCGTACCTGCACACAATGAATTTGTATTCCCATCATCCTCCAGAGGGGATGTTTGTAAGTGGCAGTAACGGGAGTAGCTATGGTGACCGGGCTGAAACAAATATAACTGCTGTTGTACCATCAGCTGACTGTGTGAAGAGGGCGTAGTCTGGGTTGATGATCTCGTTGGACAGGATGTCGAACCACTCGCGAACAACACCCTGACCCTGCAACGACAGAGAAGACTCGACGCTGAAACACGTTTTTCCATTTGAGAAACAAAAGATGCAAAATAACTGAAAAATAAATAAATAAATGAATGAATGAATGAATAAATAAATGGTGCAGCGCTGTGCAAGATGAACGGGGACAGCACCTACCATCCCCTCCTCGCCATGGAAACGGACAGCGATGCCCTGTTTGAGCTTCTCATTAGTGGACTTGGAGACCATCTCGCAGCTGCTTCTGAAGATGGACTCTGTTAATTAAGCGCAGACATGGAATTAAACTCACAATCTAGGAAATGTATGAAAAATGAGTAAATCAGACTGTCGGTGAAGAGGTTTTGAGTGAAAAAGGAGAACTTATCTAACAAAATGCCACTGATGTTATTGGCCAAGAATACTAAATGGATCACACTCGTATTTGACCATTTCTCTCTCTCTCTCTTTCCTCGTTTCTCTCTCTCTCTCCCTCCACACATGCACGCTTTCTTGGTTTTACCTCTGTGAATGAGCAGGATGTCGTTTTCGTTGACAGGACGATGGACCATGTCGGAATCGGGCTGCCCTGCCAGCAGATGCTCATAGAACCACTCACAGCGATCTTTGAAAGGCTGAAGGAGCAGGGGGGAAAAAAAAACACACCTCCTCACTGTATTGCTCTCACCCAGCACACCACTTTTCTAAACAAATGACAATTTCACTTTGCTTTTAGATCCCCTGCGATTTTATTTTTAGCAGCAGTATCAGCAGGTCTGAAAACCCTCAGTGTTGGAACACTTTCCAGTTCTTTTTTTTTTTTTCTTGCAAAAACAAGGCTTACTCTAATTTGCATAATGTACACTTTAGCCGAAGTGGCTGCAGAGCAAGCGATGAGAGAGGAGAGAAGGAGAAAGAGAGAGTGTCTCTCCCCTGGGCTTTGCCTCCACCTCGAAAAGGAATGGAGAGATGAAATCAAATTCGTCTCCAAGTATGTAGTGAACATACTTGCCTGGTCCCCAGCGTGAACATAGCACGACTTAAAACAGCACTTGAAATTTATGTAAGCATGTGACCAGTGCCAAAGCGTTATGTCGGCGGTTCTAGCAACATTAAGTGATCTTGCGGTGGAGGGAAAAAAAAGAACTTTCAAAAGTCACCTTCCACGTGGTCCCTGCAGACGGGCAAAAACAGGAAAGACAAAGGGAGCTGAGAGCAACTTGTCAAGGTGGAAAGCGGAGAAGAAAATAACCGAGCGTCTGCATAATCTTCTCAGCTCACGACTTCAATGGAACCAGCAGATTTATAATGTCACGGCCATTTTCTCTGTTTGTCTCCGTGTATGCAAATCAGCTTTTATAGGCGAGCGACCGATGCCCTGGATTTAATGGAATGTTGTAGAAAAACGGAGAATCGCATCTGTGGTGCATGTAAATTTCCAAACAGCCTCATTTGTGTCAAAAGGACAACGTTTCATGAAGGTAATAGGGAAGATGTCTCCCATTTCTTCCCATTTGCAAACTTGGGCGATAAATATCAAGAAGGCATCTGTTCTCAAAAGTGTCCTCCTGTTGCTCAAAAGCAGGGTTTAAAAAGCCTCAGTGTTGTTAACATGCAACGACGGCTAACCTTTTCATGGGCAGCTTCTCAAATGAGTCTCAGGTTAGCATTAATATTACAGCTGCATCAATAAGTAAACTAGAACCTCTGATTTACATATCAGCAGGAGCATTGTAAGCTTTGCACACTCTGACACCTCAAGGCTTAGCAACAGGACGGCAGCAGAGAGTATAAATGAGCAACGAGACCCGATGGAGGAATATTAATGTGTGGAAATATTTTATCAGCACGCTGCGCAGCTCTAAAACAAAGACGTGCAAAACGAAGTGCAAAACAAAGGCGTCTTACCTGCGCTTTAATGATGTGCATGAAACGTGACATTAACTCCGGACACTCCAGCAGAAAGTGGAAGTGGTTAAAAATGATCTTGGGATTTCTGAAACGCAGAAATGATGTTTGCGGATGGCTGCTCTGAATTGGGGAGGAAAGGTCAGCGGCTGTGTTAACTCACCTAGTTACAAAACATTTCAGCACTTCGTCATGCTTGCAGACAAACTCGATGAAGCGAGGGGACGTCATTCTAGGAGAGGAGGAGGACAAGAGGGACGTGGGAGTGACAATTAATGCGGCAGTTCAGTTTTGCTACCAGCAGTGTCATTGTGTGTGCAGAGTTGGAGTTTGTGCAGACGAAGGGAACATTGAAGTCTGGGGGGCACTTTGGCAGCAGAACTGTGGAGGTCTGGAAAAAGTTCCAGGACATCGTTACGGATGAGGACGCACCCCTGTGGCATCTGACAGGAACAGCTCATGTAAAAGGCCTGGATCACCGCGCTCAGTCGATTAGCTGTCATGGAAATGACGTCCTCTCCGTCGGCGTAGACTTCGCTCTCGATGACGAGCTGCGGATCGAGCGCCGGCGAGAGCCCCGGGCTGGAGGCGCCGTAGTCCACCTCGCGCTGCTTGAGGAGCAGAGATGCAATCTCGCTGCCCGAAGTGGAGGAAGAGGGATTCTTTGTGTTCCTCTCGAGCTCCGTGGCAATCAGCACCAGCCACTCGTCCAGCGAGTGCCACAGCAGCTCGAGCGGCTGGGAAACGGAGAGAGAGAGACAAGATAAAGGGCGAAAACAAAACGTTGAGCCGTGCAGATCTAACGGGAGGAAAAGCTTCTGTGATGTTTATTGATAAACTCTATTTGCCCTTTGGCTGCAGCTCTGTTGCACACATCAGCATGAGCTGAGAATCTTATTAGCCCAGTCGGGAAGGTTTAGATTCCAGGAAAGAAAGTTTTTACTCGCTGTCTTCCATCAATTTGCTTCATCGTGAATTAATGTTCTCCAATTCCTAATGTGATTTCCCTCAATAGTAGGAAGATGATGCACTACTTAATTCTGACCTTAAAGACTTGGCTGCGAGGAGTCTTGTTGCCATTGTATCCCATGTCATTATTTGGCGACGAAGGCCCCAAACGGAAGACGTGGCAGAATATGCGAACAATCCGCAGCAGGCTCTTCATCTGAGCCTCAAAACTGCTGGAGAGGCTGTACGGGGAGGAAACACGCAAAGGAAAGACGAGGGTGAGGGATGTAGGAGGGAAACTATGCCCAAACTGAATCTGTCTGTAATTTTCAAACACAATTGCCCAAGCTGCAAATTAGATCCAACAATGTTATCCTGCTCATCTGAATAACGTTGGAGGCAAAATCTGTAACATCAGGACAGGTGCACTCATCAATTTAGCCGCTTTGAGAAATATGACTTCATGATGTGGCGCCGCTTAACTCAACAGCTCACGTAATCACTGACAAGGAGCTCGAGATGCAGTGATTCCATTCATTCAATTCTTTTTATTGGCTTCTATTACTCAATTACAACCTGCAGGCTGTTATGGTGTAAAATGGGAGATTCGATTTGATTTTCCATATTCCATTTGATATCTCACTCCATCTGTGAAGTTGTTGGATTTAATCTGGAGCGAGACAATAAGGGGAGCGAGAGAAGGGGCTGGATGAAAGACGGGAACCAGAGAGAGGGGAAAAAAAGACAGAATGACAGAGCAGAGTCCTTCACTTGAGGAGGATGGAGGAGAGGCGAGGAGAGAAAGAACAAAGTGAGAGCAAGAGGTAGCGAGACAAAAGAACAACAGATTGAAGACAGATTGAGAGGTACAAACAGAGGTCGGGTACTTTTTTATGTCGATTGTTCTTGAAACACTTAAAAGATGACAACTTTGTATTGTTAACTCTGTACCTGAGAAGCTTGTGTCCATTCGTTGTGGCCACTTCCGCGAGACTGATCAGGATCCTGTGGTAATTGCTGTCAGTCTGCTGGGAGACATGTTCCAGAACCTGCCGGAGCTACAAAGAGAGAGAAAGAGAGAAAGGGAGAGATCTGACCCACTGAAACCCAGTACATTTCATGATGTACTGACAGGCAGAATATTGTACCATATTCTCTTTAATATCATCGCTCTGGGTCATCTGGATGAGGGTCTGGAACAGCCTGCCGTGGTGCTGGATGAGAACCTCACAGGTTTCGCCGTACCCGCCCTGGACAGAGAGTAGGAGATGCGGTGAGACAAACACACAAGACTAGAAAAAACTTGTGAGGGAGGGCCAGAGCATCCAAACGCGTACCTGCACACACAGATCCAAAGGGGTCAAACCGTTCTTGTCGGCGAGGTACTTGGCACCGCGAGACAGCAAAATCTGTGCCGTGTCCCTTTGTCCATGACTGCAGCACAACATAAGTGCAACCGCAATTGAGAAAGGAGCAGCCCAATTGAGGTTGTTCAGTATGAAACAAAGCGATTCCAGCAGCGTTGACGATGTTCTCTTGAAATTACTACTTTTACAGCGCTCATCATGTAACAGCTGGGCAAGAACCAAATTGTGTTTATTGTACTGTTTCAGCAAATGAATGAAAAAAAGGAGATACATTTGCCAGTCAGATTAGATGTTACGCTCATCTAATCTTTTTTTTTCTGTTTTTTTTGTATTCCATTGGACGTAATCCAACATAATTGCTCCAAAAACATTAAGTAGTTTCCACTGCAGGTGTGAAAGTGTCAAAAGTGTTCCAATGAAACACAATGGACCCTTGTTTCAGCGCCCCCCACTGGGCACTCACCTGCAGGCAAAGTAAAGAGGCGTGGCACCGGAGACGTTTGGCCTGTTGATGTCCGCTCCGCTGTCCAAGAGACACAACACCGTCTGACAACAGTGGAAACACACTCCATTGGTGCGGTGTAATACAAAATACAGTTGTATGTTCACATCTGAGCAACTCAGTCTTTTTGAGATTCGAGCCGTCTACAAGAAACAGGAACTTCAGCATTGGAAGAATCATTCAAGGCTTGTCATAGGGGGTTTGAGAGCTTGAAAACGAGAGCCAACATCCTCTCGCTTATGAGGCATGGAGTAGGATCCAGCATCTAAAATGAAAAAATAAATAACATTTAATCTCACCGTTTTGTGTCCATTCTGACAGGCAACATGTAAAGCTGTTTGGCCCATAGCATCTTCTACATCCACATTGGACACGTGCTGGACCAGGTCATGGAGAAGCTCTGTTCGACCATTCACCGCCAGCCAGTGAATCTGCAGCAGCATTTCAGAGGGAGAGAAAAAAAACACAGAATCAGATCCACATCTGTCCACCACACAAACAATGTGGATAGAGTCCCAACAACAGCCACTCACAGCAGTCAGTCCCTCATTGTTGCAGATGTTGACATCAGCGTTATATTCCAAAAGTTTCCCCATACATTTCTTTTGCCCGTTCCTGGCAGCGAGGTGGAGGGGGGTGCAGCCTGAGATGTCCTGGTAGTTTGGGTTGGCGCCTCTCTTCAGCAGCAGGACCAGGCACTCCACTGACCCACAGCTATGGGGCACAGATGGGGATTTGCATCATGGATTTACATCTTCTTCCCAGCACACATACACACAAACAAACCTTTGCATCTGATGCGATGATACAGAACGTCCCCACTTAGCCTCTAAACACAGCTCTGTCAGTGGCTGCAACACAAGTGTGCTTCTCATTCTGGCTTTAAGGATGAATGTTCATCTGGTGAATTATGCATAATGTGCACCCAGGGTTAATGTGGCTGCAACTATGAGCAAATGGGCTAAATGTTAATCTATCTGAAGTGTCCTAGTCCCATCTGTAACCAATTTACCTTTCCTTACCTTCTCTTCTTCAATGGGACTGACCAATAATGATCTAAATAAAACCAATAAATACACTCTTAACTGCTCAACATCCTGTTGTCTGCATTGATAACCTCAGGTTTTATGTTTATGTGAGTGTATAAACTAAGTTATTGTGATTTTATGCAGATGGATCAGATCATCTGAGGGCTGAACCTCATATAAAACTACACTTACTTAGCAGCGATGTGGAGCAGACTCCTTTTCACCCTTCCGAATGCGTAGTTTACATCAAACTTGGAATTAAGCAGCAACTCGGACACAGATCTAGAGAATATTAAGAGGATACACAATCGATGACTCCAAACAATGACAAAAATGTACAATTTTACGACATCAGTGTGAGTGTTCTTACCTGTGCTGGTCTGCCATGACCATTGGCATGAGTGTGTATACAGCAGTCTCATTGTCTGCACAAGAGGGATAAAAAAGGAATGGGTGGGTATTTAGAGTCTGTGTTTAGAGATCTGTAATCAGCTTCACTGTTCTGATGATAAAAAACGTTTATTGCATATGAGTGGATACAAACAACTTACAATGAAGTAAAAACTAAAATAATTCCAATCCCCATGTTACTTGAGTGGCCAATGTGTTGTGTCTTCGAGGGTAACGTTGTAGTAACACAATGTCATATTGCTGTATGCCGTGATGGAACAGGCTGTCAAAATTACTGCAGTCAACACGCAAGAGGTTAATATGTCAGAGCTGGAATCAGAAATACGCTTTTAACGCCAGCAGCGATGACCATATGACGCTCCTCAGACAACTATAGGAGACTGATAAGCAAATAAATGAGTAGATAAATACGCAAATGTAGCACACACAATATAAAGAGCTGTAAACTGACAGAGTTGCTAAAACACAGTGACTAAAACGTGTGACTGACGTGGACGATGACTCGTCATTTACTGAAAACGTGATTTACAGTTAAGTTTTGGACATATAGTATTTCCAGCATACGAATTCATAGATATAGCGATATAACTATTCTGTAAAAACGCATAATTAACAAAGAAAAATATTCAGAGTTTTGAAACTCTGGACAGTCGAGCCACTGGTCGGTGTAGTATATAAGTACTGCTAGCAACAAAATAAATCCATCTATGGTTGGAATAGGGGGAAAAGTGAGCAATAAACGCGGTGACACGACAATGACACGATAGATACAGCGTCAGTCCCTCATCTAATGATGTGAATTCTGACAGTAGTCTCCGATCTGTCTCTGTTGGGTGTGTATCGTGTGTGTTTTTTTTCCCAGTGTTTCCGCGGCTCCATACCCTCGGGCAGTTCCACTGTCCGGGCCCGGCGCAGGGAGCGGGTCAGTCGGCTGAGCTGTACGTTGAGCTGCTCCATCGCCCGTTCCATCATAAGTGAAGGAGCCGCCGGGATCAAGAAGCTCGCCTGGCAGCTTAGTAGTTCTTGGAGATATTTAGTTGTTGGTCCCTGGCGCCGTCCATTGCAGAGTGACGACACAAACCGGGATGTGTGAGAGAGAGACGCCCACCCTGATTTACAGTCTTGCCATAGCTTTGCCTCCTTGTCGACGCTTCCGGTTTTTCTGACGTTTGTGTTGCATTATGGGTAATGAAGTTTTTAGTGTATAAGCGCTAGTCTCTTAGTTTTATTCTTTATTTTTTCATCCACGTGAACTCACTGTCTTCAGGGGGTAATTTTGGGTATTATCGCAGCAGTCTGACGCACATAATCATTGTTTATACATTTATTTTCATTGCGTGACATTGTTAATGTATTTGTAATGGTTTAATCCTTGCATTGTGTTTACATGAGCGACAATGCTATTATATGTAAAAAAAAAAATCATCACTGCTCATTTTTAATTTTTATCTATGAAGCTGTTGAGGCATGAATGGTACAGAAGTAAACACAGGGGGGCGTTGCAGGACTCTCAGAGAGACGACCCTCCATTTATGGACAGAATCATCAACTACTACATTTTCAGACATTTATTTGATACAGTTTTGCAGCCGACCGGTACCTAAGCATTTAAATGGAGCAAACATGGAATAGCAAATGACAAAATTTCACTGAAAATGCCCAGAAATTACTGCTGGAAAAGAATCTGCTGAAAAGAATAAATTTTAATTGCTAATTCTTTTATCGAGATTGCGTATAAAAGTTGTAACACTACAAGTGACAGACTCCAAATTGAAATAAGATGAGAAGGATTGAAATCATCCCTCCTGTGCTGACTGATGTGGTGCACCTAAGGTTAGACCTCCTCTGTGGAGGTGCTAGCTGTGTGTCGGGACTCAGAAGGGGGCAACTCTGCCTCAAAAACTTCATCCTCCATGCTTTCCTCTATTGGCTTCATTTTTGAGGAGCTCTTGGTTTCTGGTGATTTCTCTGAAAGACACAACAAAACACCTCAGCTCCACTGATCATGGTGCTGTTACGATGTCTATGACCCCGCCACTTAAATTATATGGAGAATGCTCGATGGGGTTTTAGTCACTTACGCAGTGAGGAACCTGCAGATCCTCCTCGTAGGATTTGGTTGAGAACATCATCAGTGTCGCTGGTACTGGCCATGCTATTCCTCATTTGCATCATTGACAGCTGAGAGCACAAGCTGGGCTGCCGGTCCATCTTCTTCACCGCCTGGAGATGTAACCACACTATTGTTATTCTTTCCTATTCAACAATGTTATCCTCTTTAGGTAGGTGGGTAGGTAGGTAGGTGTAATGTTTAAGAGATGACGAGGACAAGACCAACCTTGTCGCTGAGCGTGGGATCATTGAGCGAATACAATTTGTTGGTGATGTCTTTACCAATGAGGTACCTGAAGACCTCATTGAGGAACGAATCTGACTCCAAGAAGTAGGTCAGCCTTTCTCGGGACCAGCACAGGAATTTACAGTTCTCCTCCGCCATGATGGTCACCTGTCAGTCAAAAACCAGTCTCATCCGGTTGTCTAGTTGTCATGTTCTGGGTGCTGAGAAAAGACATTGCTCTTCAATACTGCGTGGTGTTCTCACCTGGAACTTCTCGCCCCGGTGCATCTCGGTCGACCGAAACTCAGGAGAGTCGATGAAGGCGTTGGTGTAGATGTTGTGGAGGAAATGGCCACGATATGAAACCTTCATCCTGTCACACAGCACGTCCAAAAGGCTTTTAGTACTGTGACATGAAACTGTGGAGAAAATTTCATCCCGCCAACCAATAAAGAGCCAAACCAGCCACTTGAGGTTGAGTTGTACCTACTTTCCTTTGAGGAGAATACTGAGGCGCTCATCCACCGAGGTCTTGTCCTCGGCGGCGTACACCTGACCTTTCTTCAGCGTCTGGATGGTGCAGAACTGTCCCGTCAGCCTCTGGAACAAAGCCTCCTTCACATGAAGGGGCTCGAACATCCTCTTGTAGACGGATCGCAGCTCCCGGTCGATCTTAATCTAATACACAATGCAGAGCTGGTTTTTCTCTGTTACCATCGGGATTCATCAAACATAAATCAGCATTTGGTCTAAAAATACACCCTCAAAGATTTTTCTTTTTCTCAAATTAGCGAAGCAGCTCTGCCACTGACAGGTCACTTGTCTCATTATGAAAAGTTGTGGTCTGATTCTGTCAGCTTGCCGCTGCCCATTGGTACCCAGTGTCCCCTGATGGCAGCCATGGATTAAATAAAGCCAGACTGTATCTCATTACAGGAAAAAAAGGGCCAACTACAGGAGAATAAGATTCAGATTAATGTAAAAGTCTCCCAGGTGGCAGCAGACACCACGTCCCAAATGACTCGGGACAGTTCCGGGGACGTTCTAAACATGCATAAAGTGAGAATGCCCGACTCACAGGCCGGCGCTTGTACATGAGGAAGAACAGATGCATGAAGTTGACCACCAGGAAGACCACGTTCCACACCATGACGTCCAGGTTACACCTGTACAGAGACGCCCACACGATGAAGAGGCAGCATCCTGCAAGGAGGGAAAAAAAAAGATAGATTCTGCTGTTTTTCATTTCATTAGGACAAATAATTACATTTAACCCCCAGTTATCCACAGTTTCACATTTGTGGACTCAGGTGTCCACGAAAACTTTTCACAAAGTCCAAAACTTTGAGAACTTGGTAATTTCATCCATCCGCAATAACACCTTACGTATCGTGGCCTCTCATGGGATTACCGAACTGTAGAAGGCAAGCCGCCGACCTATCAACATTCATGATTCATTGCTCTTGTTTTAACATATCAAGGTGCGAGTGCTTGATATGTTAAAACAGGGGCAGGAAAAAAAAACACTGAGGCTTGTCAGTTTTATGGTGAACGAGAGCACATTTCAAAAAGAGTTGAGCACCACATTGACCTTTAAAGATACAGACCATGATGATTTATAATTATTCTGTTGTTTTTACTGTGTTTAGGTTTCAACGGTAGCTGATCTAACATGAGAACAGTGATGTTTTATGAGGCATAAGCACTTGGTATCAGTAGGCGAGTTCAGGGCTTTATCATACGTACAGTATGGAAACAAGTCTGAGTGAGCGTTGGACTGGCTTCACCTCCTGCAAAGTGAAGCGGCTGACGCCAATGGTGTGAGTGTGCACGCCTGTGAGTGTGCGAGGAGTGTGTGGTGGCATGTAACAGACAAGTGTGTCAGGCCTGTTTACACTGCTAATGCAGGCAGGCCTGCACATCAGCTGCACGCAGGGGAGCCTGTGCCGCCCAAAATAGCCGATGTGAGTCAGCTGGTCAGAGAGAGACACCGCTGCTTTTGGGGGGGTG
>OMPJ01008984.1:0-18722 GCA_900312935.1 Carapus acus | reverse complement strand
CATTTTATTCATCTTATACTATATATATATTTTATTTAAAATAATATGAAATGAAATATGAGGAATTAAGATAAAAACAAAAATAATTCTAAAAAATCAATAGTTTGTCAGACCTATTATTTTTAAAACTAAATGAAATGTATAAATAACGATAACTATTTAAGTGGGCACTGTCTGTGCCCTGTCTGTCCACTTTGGCTCATAATTGCCTGGTGATGATGCTCAGTTATGTGCTGGCTCGCTGCTTTTGGGCCTCCAAGAAAAGTCCAAAAAACCACCAGTCTGTCTTTTTCCACCCATTTCTTGGCAAATGCTGCCTTAAGCGTTTTTCAACTGTTTCTAATGAGTAGCACCGAAACAAAAGACAAACAAATGCAGGTGTCCAATATTACCCCAGCAGGACCTGCACTCCTCCGCTAATGCTTTCAGTTATTTCAAAATAAAGACTCGTGAGTCAGCGTTTCTGTCTCAGATAAATTAACGTCACTGTCTGTTTATGTGTGTGTGTGTGTGTGTGTGTGTGAGCTGCCAGACTCTGTGAAATGGGAAGTGGTAGCAGAGGGGGGAAACGATCCATCTAACTCACGACGACTGACAAAATGTTGTTGTTTTGAATTCCTGGCAGCTGAGCGGTGTCACTCCCAGCCAAGGCGTGGGTATCGAGCTGCTGGCAACCTTCCAGCTGGTGCTGTGTGTCATCGCAGTCACTGATAAACGAAGGCACGATGTCACTGGCTCGGCGCCCCTGGCCATCGGCCTGTCTGTCTGTTTGGGACACTTGGCAGCCGTAAGTTACAACTCCTAAATGTGCCGAATATTCAACGGGCCTGCTACACCTTAACCCAAACTTCTGATGCTTGACCCTGGACCTATCCCTCACCCTGTCCCTAACTCCTCTCTTATCCTAATCGCTGAGACTAAGCCTGACTCAGGCCCCTCGCTTAACCCTGACCTCAGATAACTCAGTCAGTTCAATTCAATTCAGTTTTATTTGTATGGCGCCAAATCACAACAGAAGTCATCTCAAGGTGCCTTCCAGGATGGAGCAGGTAGCACTCCTCAACATGTTACCATTCAAACTCTATCAGATAAACGCACAGAGACCAAATATCTTCCCCATAAGCAACAGTTCCAAGGAAAAAGTCCCCTTTAACAAGAAGAGACCTTGGGTAGGCCAGCCTGCAGGTGGGCGGCCCACTGCCTTGTCCACCCACTCACCGTAATCAAATCCCTAATCTTAACCCTTTCTAGCCTCAACTCCAACTCCCCGAGCCTTTTCCTACCCCAAGCCAAGCCCTGACCCTTTCTCTACCCTGCTCCGCTACCCTAACCCTGGGGTGTCCGAAGAACCAGGACTAGGCCAACTCCAACAGACAACAAATTCTGTATACCTAAACCCTCAAACCCAGTCGGAACCATGACTCGAACCACACCCAACCCCAGCTCCAAATAATAGACCCTTACCTTCACATCCCTCCAACTGGAACCCACTAATAACCCCAGCTCAACTTAGCTTACCTTCACAAATTCAACCCAATCACCGACAAACTAATTCTTACCTTTACCTTTCTTCCTACCCGTACTGTTAGAAATTCCCCCAGGGATGTTCTTATATTTAGTACACAATTTCCCGCCGACATCATCAAAGCATTTCTCACTCGATTCTTTCCTGATTCCAGATCAGCTACACGGGCTGCGGGATCAACCCGGCTCGTTCGTTCGGCCCAGCGCTGATCATGCACAATTTCACGGACCACTGGGTGAGTCAGAGCACTGGCAGAGAACATACCTCGCATATCTCAGCAGGGACACACACACACTAAATTGAATCATTCCCTCCGACCCTATTTAGATTGCCAGATAACCTCTGATTCTCTGTGAAATGTCCCTTTGTTAATCAGTAACAGGGGCTCGCCATTGTTTTATGGCCGTATTGACCGAAGGAAACCGTTTCAGCGGCACTGCATCCTGCTCCTGTTATTTCATTGACGAAATACGGCTGGCGGGGGACTTCTAGGGATCCTAACTGCGTGTTGGGGGGTCTGATTTTCAGGTGTACTGGGTTGGCCCCATGTGCGGAGGCGTGGCCGCCGCCCTCATCTACGACTTTCTCCTCTACCCTAAATTCGACGACTTCCCCGAGAGGATGAAAGTGCTGGTGAGCGGCCCGGTGGGAGACTACGACGTCAACGGAGCCAATGACGGGCCGACTGTGGAGATGACGTCAAAAGAACGCCACTGAGGAACCATCACGAACCCCTAGAACTCCTTCAAACCCCGTTCTGTCCATACTCCGGTATAAAAGCTACTGGTTTGGATTAGTAAGTGTAGTTTTAGGATATCAACTCGTCTGAGAATATGAATGTGGGTCAATATCGCCTCCGTCTAATAAACTCCTTTATTTGGACCACGCAACTCCTTCCCAAATTACCCCCAAAATACACGTCAGGATTGTTGGGACCGTCCCTGCCTCGCAGTATTCTACGCTGAGCCATGTGTTTTTGTTTTTGTACACTTTTTTTTTTCTATATGCTTGTATAACGTTTTGTTTCTGATGGAAAATATATTGTGTGTGCACTCTTGGACCGTATGTCACTTTTGTAAGTAAATAAAACACTTTATGTTGTCATGCAGATGCGTCTCAGGATGTTTTATACCGTTTAATTACTGCGCAACAATTTGACGAATCATTCTCCAATCAGCAGGGGGGAGATTCTAAATACTAACGTAACACTTTTGACCCCGCCGGATTCCACTTTGCTTGTATTTTTCCGCGGGCAGATTAATGGAGGCAGTGTAAATGTTACCGAGTTCACGGAGGAGATTAATTTGTCTTGAACCAGACGTGAGGAAGACTCCCTAAAAAAGGGCTGATATGGTTTCTTCCCCAGGAAAAAGCTCCAGACAGGAAACACGCAGAGAGCAGACGTTTTTGTTCCCGAAATCGAGAGACAGAGCCATGGGAAACTCGAAAATATGTACTCGTGGAAAAGTGTTTACCACAAAACAGATCTGCATTCAGCAAGAAACTGTGGACTTTTTGTGTGTCTCCTCAGCCGCACCCCCACTCTCTGCCCGCTAAATCATACTTACTCACCAATAGTCCCCATTGCTCGCCCGAACGGTGGTGGAGAGGGAGTCGCCTCTCCCCAAGGTTACGTACATTTTTATCTCTACGTTCAACCTGGAACATAGCGGCTGTGGAAAAGGCGAATAGAATTGATTCGATTTAATTTGGGGGGCGTCAGAAGTCAACGCCAAACTTCTGCTTCCGCCCGGCTGGACGTTGGCCGCGGGCGACACACGGGCCGCTCTGTTGGTGGGGAGATAACATCAGAGTGGGTGGCAGCCCCTTGCAGCTACGCCTCTGCCTGGCCGACCGGGGAGGCTCCTGCGTGCCAAGGACGGAGGTGGTGTGTGTTGACTCCCACACACTCAGGATCCCTCAACATTTGTTGGCTGCTGGTGTGAAGAGGACCTGGCAGCATATGTTAACTTCAAATGCTTCAAAATCCCGAAGTGCTGATAGATAGATAGATAGATAGATAGATAGATAGATAGATAGATAGATAGATAGATAGATAGATAGATAGATAGATAGATAGCGATTAGCGATAGATGATTGGAGAAATACAAAAATGAATGAACAGAGGCAGATGACAACAATAATTCATAAGACTGAATTATACCCAGTGCATACATAAATACATTTGAAATACACATTTTACTGCAACTATTTCTACTATAACCACTATTACTAAGGCAATGATCTTGCTAAGGTTGGAATTTTTGTTCCCTGCTGTTGATTTCTCCTTTTCTAGTGATAAATAAAGAGGCGAGAAGCGAGAAGCTTCAACGATTGGTTGGTCTGTCATTTGCTGCTCTACAATTCAGGATTCTGTGTGTGTGTGTGTGTGTGTGTGCGTGGGGGACACTTCCTATTCCCCCGCTGAGCCGCAAGGCTTGACCGCAGGGTGGGCGGAGCACAGAGGTCAGAGGTCTGAGGTACGCACCTCCCTCGATCCTGTAGGCTTCCCAGACAAAAGTCGGCGATTCCTTCGCCCGACCTCGAGCTCACGTCGATCAGCGACACGTGTTTACGTTGCCCACACAATAGCTTCAAACGCTGGACAGAGGGGGGACGGCGGAGGCGAAAGGACACAAACCCTGAACGGAGCGCGTCCGCAGGCTTTAATGGGGTTTTTCTCCAGTTCCCCTGCCGAGAGGATGGGACGCCGAGCGACCTTTTGACCCGCGATTCACACGACGGGCCGAGAAAAAACAGGGAGCCCAAGGGGAGTCTGAAGAGCCCATTTCCTCGGGAGCTATGTTTGACTGATCTCCTCTGTGCGGCCTAAGAATAGGACAAAGAGAACAAAAATCCCAGATCAATAGACTGGATGGACTGCCCATCATCACACCACCACCATGATGGGCACCACGATCGACTCGTTCATAATTACAAAATGTTTTTATTTACATGCCTTTCTAGTGCAGATATGGTAGACTTCCTCCATCATTTCTCATCCATTCCTACTATCTGGAATGGATGTTATTTTGAGGTATTTTTCAGAAAAAGTACTCCTTTTCATGGTTTGCTGTTTGTTATTTTGCTGTTCTACAGCATCCAGACTTCAGCTGGCCTCCACACTGGCACCATTCATCTCCTGTTCAGAGGACTTGCTGACCTCATTACTTCTTTATTTAGCGGACAAATTTCTCTTAATCGTGCTGTGGAGCAGATCGGGGCCTGATTACAACCCGGGTTGTGTTTTGCTTCTCACACGGCTACAGTTTGCCTTTACGTTCGCCCACCAAGCGGCGGCTGCGACGTCCGCACAGGCGGGGTCGCCCAGCCGAGGTGGAAAAAAGGAAAACATTCCATGTAGCATTTTATCTGTCCTAAAGTGACCAGTACAATGGAGAGGTCAGGAGGCCGACTCGCTGTAAATCAGGCCTATGTGTAATCAGCCTGGCGAGGTTTTCCTCTGCTACGCCTTCTCCACCAGCCGCACAGGAAGCAGAACCGGGCCGGCTCGATGCTCTGAGGAAGCTTTTGATAATCGAGGGGCCGAGTAAATCCCCAAAACTCCACAAATCAAGGGTTCTTCCTGTCAGCGCCGGGCAGGTCGACTCAGGTGGAGCGGTCAGAGCCGGAGCGGCGGCGGCAGCAGCAGCCCTGCTGTCTGACTGGGAGTCCTTGGAGGAAGTGCGAGGCGTCTCTGGTCTGAATGCTTCCAATCAGTTCATTGCCGTATTGTCGGTGTGTGTGTGTGGAGGAGGGGGGCTGTATTCCCACGTTTGCATGTGCTGGATTATGAACAATCACAATTTATACTGTATTCTATCCAATGAGGAAGCTGCACATCAGACGATGATCACCTGATCGTCTTCTGCTCCCGTTCAAGCTGCGGCCTCGGTGCTCCAGGAGCTGTTACGGGGATTTGGTGTCTTGCTCAAAGGCACTTTGGCGTCACTTTGGCGAGGAGCCGGGAATCAAACTCAAAGCAACTCAGTTCAGTTTAAAAAGTCTCCAAGGGTTGAACTGCCTCCTGACTTTTATTCATCCGTTGCGGTTCCTCCGTCAGTGGAGGGAGGGACGCACACACATACACGCTGCAGACCTTGAAATGTACAGGAATGTCCTGCTTAATGGTCCACAGCCTCAAGGCGGCACTCATGAAAGAATTGGTGAAAGTGAAAAAAAACTGAAGAGAAAGAAAAGGAAAAAAGGCAGAAGGTCATTCCAGAGCCAAATCATTGGATCATTGGTTCCTGTTTGTAAATGTTTGCATTTTGTACGGCGTCCTGCTTCCAGTAGGGATCATCCATCATCTCTGAGCATTCTCTAAAATTAAAAACATTTCCCGCCGTCTTCACCTCCCATTGTGTGTGACCATCGCCACGACCTTGACATGAGGGGCCACAAATGAAAAACGTGGCATGTATACTTTTCTATCCCAGGTGTTTGGCCAGGGTCCCAAACTGTGTGTGTGCGTATGTGTGTGTGTGTGTGTGTGTGTGTGTGTGTGTGTGTAAAACAACACGAGGATGTGAGTCTGGCAACATAAAACACCTCAGACACCTCAGAACGAAAAAACTGAGGAACCGTTCAACGACGTCAGCATGGCCGCCGTCCTTTCCCCATCTGCACACACACAGACACAGGCACACACATACACACACTTACAGACACACACGTAGCCTCGGCTAATCATTGAATGAGCATCAAACGATGGTGTTTCTCAACATGACGGCGAAAAATGCAGGGCCAATCCAGTCCCGAGGTTGTTATAGTCAAGGCTATTTTTAGCCGAGGTGGTTTCACCTCTGCTGAGACCTCCGAGTCCCTTCGTCCCCTTGTCCCCTCGTCCCCTTTGTTCCCCGTCCTCCCGTCTGGCCCTCTCTTCGCTCCTTCGTGGATGATCATTAACAAATGTCCGCGTCTTAAATCATTTTACAGCTCTGCGGAGAAATAAAAGCAACCGGAAGAACATTCTGTGTCATGTCTGACACCTGAGTCACAAGGGATTCATCCGGCGCTCCGCGTCCAACGTCACCAGTCGTGCGTTTTATCGCCCGCGAGCTGCTCGCTCATGAGATTGTCCCGGGAACATTCACACCTGCACGTATGTCGCTCTTTGTCAGCGTTTCTCAGCACATGCTGCACATGCAAATTCTTCCCGCTCTGCTCACCTGATCCTTTATTTCTTCCTGCTGCCTCGCTAGTGTGACTCTCCGTCTGGGGTCAGAGGTCAAAGGTCAACATGTGGCACTCAGCCTCTTCTGCTCTAATTATCTGCAACGTTTGTGAGATTATTTTACCTGCTCATTTGTTAGTGTAACATCATCTAGATCTCGAGGCATCAAACTAAGCATGAAGCACACATCCAGAATTGAGATTACATTTGTTGAACCTTTATTTCTCCCTTCATGGAGAAATGTTGCAGCAGTGTAGCATGTGAGGATGTGTGAAGATGTAAACACACAGATAACGAAAATAACACAATTTACATCAAATGTGCTGCTGGGAAACCAGAATGTGTGAGAGTCAGAATTAGTTGTGATTTTATGACCTGTAACTTGTTATGTTACGCTAAACTAAATTGAACCACAGAAATGGGTGAAAAACTGATGAAGATGGAGTGTGAACGCATACTGTCAATCACAACAAACAGAATGACGCATGATTGTTTTTCTTCTAGAGAGAAAAAGATGGAAATGAAACACTCCTCGTATCAAAAACAACAACAGATAAATGAACACAGGTGCATTGGATGTGGCACAGCTGACGGTTTATTGTGGTTTCTTATCATCCAGTGTGACACGGAGACTCCTCTCACCCAACACAAACCCGTACCAATCAGTTGAGGTCGGCGACCCCACGCAAAGGTCAGGGCCGCTTAACGCCCCCTAACCAGATCCACCTTGAACCTGAGCAGCCCCGTCTGCACGCCGTGAGGCTCTTATCTGCCACCCCAGCCGCTGAGCGCGCTCACTCCCTCTCTGCTTCTCATCAGTGCTTGGCACAGCTTCTGTAAACAGCGTCAGAGGGGCCCTGCTGCTGTCGGCTGCAGATACCGCGCGTGGTGCACTGAGCCGCAAAAACTCCAGAAAAAAAGTGACACGGTGACCACAACCGCGTCATCAAAACAAGTCGTGATCGGCAAACAAGGCTAGCCTACATTTACAGGGCCTCGGCCTTGTTTTGAAGTGTCGTCGACACCTTAAACATCCTTTACGAGTGTGTGCGAGGCGCTGGCCTGTGAAAGGTCGAGGCCCGGCGTGTTTGGAGGTAATCATTAATGTGACATTGTAATGTTCCACAGCTGATAATAAGTCACTGAACCGACCGGATGGTATCACAGAGACACACACACTTGACTACTCAGTGTCACCACCGGTCTGCAGGATTTAGATTTTTCCCATCATTAATGCGAAATGGTTCATAAGAGCATGTGTGACATGTGTGCTTTGAAACACGCACCTTCAATGTGTTCTTATTATTGTTGGTATCATTATCGTTGTCTCTTTTGTGGGGTTAAATCGTAGTCCTCAAACATTCATTTCGTTATTTTCCACAAAAATACCTGCACTGCCAATCCATATTTTTTTCTGGATCTTTTAGTTTTCCCTTGATGTGAGCTCACATTCAATGTGGATGGTACTATTAAAAACCCATCAACATGTGTGTATTTGTATATGTGTATGTACAGTATGTGCGTGCGTGTAATGTGTGGACGGATAATTTCGCCGTCATCTCCTCAAAGAGAGTTTAAAACGTTAACACTCAGCTTTTCGTGTTCTGGGTGAGTCAGAGTGAGGGGGAGCAACAGGAATGACTGTGATCTTTCTGACTCCTAGTTGCATTTGCACAATTACATGAACCGCAAGGACCATGCATTTATCAATTCACTCATATAAAAGCTCCAGCACCACCTGTGTAGAATATTTTGTAACATTGCCACCCCGTGGCAGATACAGGGACTACAGTGAATATCAACCAACATTTGCGTGGGTATACGAAAGGTTGATTTTTGGGAGGGGGGTGAAGTGTATATGATGGTATAGACATAAATACAGTACAACTACGAATACCTCGAGATAAAGTGCAAACAATGCAAAAAAAATAAAATCAAAAACCATGGCCAATTTACGTAACATAAATATTTACACGCATCATACAATTTAGTTAATTGTTCAGAAGACATGGAGTTTAGTTAAAACAACATCTTCTATAGTAGCAGAAATAATTTTTGCATTGTTTAGTATTTCAAAGACGACTTTGTGAAACAAACGGTCGCAAACAGGCCGCGCTCATTGAGTCATTGAACGCATCCCTGGTCAACAAGCCGTGATACTCCTGAACGCGCCTCCACACCGGAAGTAGTCTCTCCTCAGCCCCTCGCCTTCCGCCACTCTCAAACATGTCGCCGTCCCTCTTTAATTTTCTTGACGCCAAAGACAAATTCACGGTAAATCACCGAGGCTACACCCCACCAGCATTTACAGCACTGCGTTTTTATTTTCTTTATCTTTGACATGTTTGCCTCACACACGAGGCATGTTTAGGCTTGTTTTGATAGCTCTATGCTAGCTGTTATCGCTCTAAGAACGCGATGTCTTCTTGTCCCCCGCCTTCTTTTCCTTTCCCTTCTCGCTCCACAGGCTTCCGCCCAGCGGGCTCTGACCGACAAAACCAGCAAACAGCTCCTTCTCACCTTCAACCAGTTTCCCGGGAAGTAAGAAATCCATTCCACTCCCAATGCAGCTCTGTATCGTGTAGTAGCGTAGCCCCTCGATGCTACTTGTGTTGTGTTGGTGTAGCTCTCCACCCTCATCCGCGTACATGTCCTGTTGTGTATTAGTGAGACGGAGAAGAAAACCACCATGGACCAGTCCCTGCGGGGGGTTCTTGGAGACCAGATTGTAAGTAATTTTTTTTTTGTCTGAACCACCCTTCAGAGGCACCTTGCGATGTGAGTGTGCCTCCAAGATTCATGTTTGTTTTTGTAATTTTGTCTGTCTGCAGGTTGATGAGACGCGAGGCTGTGAGGACTACCTGTCCCTCATCTTCCTCAGCATTGACGCAGTAACAGAGGGTAATTTCACATGAACATAAGTGGCACCCCCAATGAGACAGTGTTCAAAGACACTGACTCAGTGTGATCATACAAGGAAATAAGCTCCAGTTTCACCTCATTGTTGATGCACTGGCTGCTTGCAAACATCGTATGCCTGGTTAGGGAACGTATGTGGAGTCAGAGATGCAATTTTCGTCCTTGGCAATGTTCTAATGTCTGCGTGCAGGTATCTGTTCGGCCACCACTCCGTTTCTCCTGCTGGGCGACGTCCTGGACTGTCTCCCTCTCGACCAGTGTGACAAGATCTTCTCGTTTGTGGAGGAGAACGTCTCCACCTGGAAGTCGGTGAGTGGATCACCCTCATCCCGGAGCTCTTCTTGTCTCCGTCGCCGCCCCTGGTCACCGCTCTCCTCCCTCCTCAGAGCTCCTTCTACACGGCCGGGAAGAACTATTTGTTGAGGATGTGTAACGGTGAGACTTTTCCCGAATTATCTCACAAAACGCTCCAAAGGCACCGCAGTCTCTGAGGTGTGGCTCTGTTTCTTCATTAGACCTTCTGAGGAGGTTATCCAAGTCCCAGAATACCGTCTTCTGTGGGAGAATCCAGCTCTTCCTCGCCCGCCTCTTCCCGCTCTCCGAAAAATCAGGTGAGAGGAGCAAGTCCCGCAGAAGCAACCTCCACAAACAGATGCCAACGTCTAACCGGCCCGTTATTCCGCACGTCCCGCAGGCCTCAACCTGCAGAGCCAGTTCAACCTGGACAACGTCACCGTGTTCAACAAAAACGAGCAGGACAGCACGCTTGGGCAGAAGGTCAGAGGTCCTTCGGCCTGTCAACGTGCCCGAAGTCTGAGATGCAGTGATAAATCCACGGTGGCCTCACAGCTGATCTCCCGTTTCCCAGCAGACGGAGGAGAAGGTGGAAGGCATGGAAGTGGAAGAGGGCGAGATGGGAGAGGAGGACACGCCGGCGCCCTGGTGAGTGGAATTGTCTGTCCAGATCACTCGGTGTAAAAAAGAGCAATCGCAGATCCGCCGTCGCCTCACAGGAACCTTGTTCTCCTTCCAGTTCCATCCCCATCGACTACAACCTGTACAGGAAGTTCTGGACGCTGCAGGACTACTTCAGGAACCCCGTGCAGTGTTACGACAAGTTCTCCTGGATGACTTTCCTGAAGGTAACGCCACCCAGCGAACGGCATCTGCCTGCAGGTCGGCGCTAGAGGGTCCTAACCTGTCTGATGTCCCCTGAAGTTCTCTGAGGAGACCCTGGCTGTCTTCAAGAGCTTCAAACTGGACGACATGCAGGCGTCCAAGAGGAAGCTGGAGGAGCTAAGGACGTCGGGAGAGCACGTTTACTTCGCCAAGTTTCTCACGAGCGAGAAGGTGAGGGAAGAGTTGCCATGGGGATAGCGGGCTTGCGTGTACGTCAACGGATGGAAATGAAGGTGATGACCCTCTTGTGAATCCGCAGCTGATGGACCTGCAGCTCAGCGACGGCAACTTCAGGCGACACATCCTGCTGCAGTACCTCATCCTTTTCCAGTACCTGAAGGGCCAGGTCAAGTTCAAAAGGTCAGACCTGAATTTTGACCCTTTGAATTACCACGTCTTCATAAACCCCAGTGGGGGAAAAACATCTCATTGTTTTTTTTTGGGGGGGGGTTCACTTTGCAGCTCCAGCTGTGTGCTGAACGACGACCAGGCCGCGTGGATCGAGGAGACCACCAAGCTGGTTTACCAGGTGGGTTCTTGACATGTTCTCTGTCAGCCCAGGATTTTCCAACCATTTAATTGATAAAAATGACCGTCTCTGCTCCTCCGGCAGCTGCTGAGCGAGATCCCGCCCGATGGAGAGAAGTTTGCCACCATGGTGGAGGTAAAGTTCAGCACCATCGCCTGAGTCGCATCCCTTTTCCAAAGTCCCGCGGGACTGAAATGTTATTTCGTGCTCATTTCGCAGCACATCCTCAACACAGAGGAGAACTGGAACGCCTGGAAAAACGACGGGTGTTCGAGCTTCGTCAAAGAGCGGTACGGGGGCGTCACGCCCAGCCTGTCGCCATTCCCACCCAGCTATCCATTTGTGTGAAGAGGGATCGGTTCCACTCGTCGCGTCTTCATTCGTCCTGTTTTGTCTCGGACAGGACAGTGGATGAAAAACCCAAGAGGCCCACCAGAAAGCGCCAAGCACCCGAGGACTTCCTCGGCAAAGGGCCTGACCGCAAGGTCTTCATGGGAAAGTAAGTTTCAGGACTCGATGGCCAAACTGGGCAAACATTTTGCGGCTTATCATAAACTCTGTGGCCTGTTGACTTTCACAGTGACGAGTTGACGCGATTATGGAACCTCAACCATGACAACTTGGAGGCCTGCAAGTCGGATAGCCAGTCAGTCTATTGCGTCTCAACATTGCAACTTTCCCCTCTGGTTTTACCGACCGTTTTCTTTCACTCATCTCATTTGTTTGTGTCTGTGCTTCAGAGAGTTCATGCCATCGTTGGATGAATTCTTCGCCGAGGCCATCGAACAGGCCGACCCGTCAAACATGGTGGAGGAGGAGTACAAGTACGTGTCAGATCTTTGTGTCCAAATCGAACTCCTGTTCCGGTTTCTCATCGGCTCAAACCTCGAATCCACGAATGTTTGCAGAGTCGTGCGGAACCCAAACTACGGCTGGCGCGCTCTGAGGCTGCTCTCCAGAAGAAGTCCTCACTTCTTCCAGCCCACCAACCAGAAGTTCAAGAGCCTGGCCGACTACCTGGACAGCATGGTCAGCAAACTGGCCAAAGAGCTGCCGGTGAGTAAAGACCAATGTCTTAAGCACTTGTAAGGAAGGCAGGCAGGACGAAGCCAATGTTCTGATAGTGTGGCTCTGATTCTTGATCACAGAAGGACATCCCCTCTGAGGAGATCAAGACAGGAGAGGACGACGATGACGACAACGGAGACAACCTCCTCAAAGACAGCAATGACAGTGAGTTCTGACTGCAAACGCATCGATTCTCGTTTGGGCCCAAATTCAGATATTTGTCCTAAGTATTTGGCGTTTTGTGCCAGGTCCCAGCATACAGAGCAAACTGGTGACCAACCAGCAGATGGACGACATCGCAGCCAAACTGGGCGCTCAGTGGAAAACCCTGGCCAGCCACCTGGAGGTGAAGGCCGCAGAGTTACGGGAGATCGAGACGGACAGCGAGGACGTGGACATGCAAGCCAAACTGCTCCTCGTGGCCTGGCAGGACCGAGAGGGGGCGCAGGCCACCGTGGAGATCCTGGTCGCAGCCCTGAACGCGGCAGGCTTCTCTCAGATCGCAGACAACCTCAGTGAGGCGTAGACCACATTGATTATTTAAATGTTTTGCATCGGTCAAATGTTGAAATTCTTTGCTTTTTTTCATACAAAAGCACAAGAAACCTAATTTTGTAAGTAGTTTGAAACTTCTTTTCTGTAGAAAATATTAAATCTTTTTTTTAAATAAGATGGATTTGTTTGTTTTTTCAATGGATGCTCATGTAAGGTTCCACACACTTTGGTACAACAGTTTTATTTTCACCACCTATGAAAAGCAATTAATCAATAATTTATTACAGAATTCATGGCTGGCAGGGTGATGATGGAACCTGCATGGGTAAGAGTAGTGAAGCAAAGCCATACAAGATTACAGACGTCAACCTCTGAAGTCTGTCCACAGTACTCGTCACACAATTCAACATTTGGAGCTTTCCATCCTCCACCAAGGCCTCCCTCTGCACACTTAGTGAAGATTTGGCGGAAGAAACTTCACCCGTCTGCACATTTTCAAACAGTTATGGAAGGTGGCGTGAGCCAAGGCATTGAGAGGAGGACAGGAGATTTGAGCCCAAATTTCCAAGAAGGCCAACAGGTGAGTGAGAGCAGAGTGAGACCCGAGTTCACACGCGGCTCGAGGACAGCGGTCACGCCAGGAGCATTTGGACACATCGATTTTGTGGCCGGAGGGGGGGACACATTTAGCTTTTGAACAACATGAGCACCTTGTAAAAGGCTTTAAAAATATACAATGTGTATAAAACATGTCATGAAACTGCACAGCCAGACTTCAGAACCTCTTTCCAGGCTCTCCAGTCTAGAGGTCGCCACTCGTCTTCGTGATCTAGGCCCACACAGGTAGAATATTTAACACCATTGGACAAAGTTTTACAAGCATCTGTGCCGATTACAAAAAAAAAAAGGTAAGGTTTGAATCTTCGACAACCGATTTTATTGCACATCTATACAGACGATGCTCTGAAATGGCAATTTGCATGTGTGTTGGATGTTTGTTTGACGGTGACCTCACGCACAGCTACTCTTCCTCTTCAAGTATTTCCAGTCGTCGGGGTCCGTATAGTAGAACGTACGCTATATGCCAGTCTCCGCCGCCCGAGAGTCGCAGGATATCCTCAGGTGACACCACGCTCACCTTGTCATCGTCAAACTTTACCCACTCCTCTGTCAATAAAAGGAGGGAAAAGGTTGATGGTCAATTTTGGCCCGGCCTTAACCTTGAAATCATCTGAAAGAGTTGACGCGCGGCAGTGTGTTTACCCTCTTTCCTTTTCACCCATCCCACGTAGTGTCCGGATGAGCTGGAGCGACCTTGGTGTGTCAGCACGGCCTGGAGGTCGTAGTAGCCGCTGTTGTTGGAGCCGTGGTCTGCAGGACAAAGAGGAACAAACGCAAAACGTCAGCTCGCAGGTTGCACCCACATTATTTTCTGTCCGTCCATCCCTCCAAAATACATCTCATCTTACCGTCGGGGAATGAGACGGGCTCATACTTTACTTCCTTTGACGCGTCAGGCTTCTTCAGAACCTGTGGATGGAGGAAACTGTGTGAACAGGCGCACTTCTCGTTCAAAAGCCGTGATATGATCCAACGCTGGGATTCACCTTTTGGTGCTGTTTCTCTAGCTTCTTGTCCTCCATCTCCTTAAACTTTGACCGCACGGGCAGCATTTTGTCCTGGAGCTCCGGGGTGCAAAGCTCGTAGACGTCCAGCATGAGGGGGAATTTAACATCCTTTAAAAAAGATGGAGGTGATTAGGCCTGCATCGAACTTTTCCAACTGGAAGCAGACGCTAGCAAAGACCGGTGACACCGACCTTCAGGACTTTGGCATTTACTGACTCCTTCTCTTTGTAGAAGAAGCGGACCATCTGAATGGTCATGTAGGCAGGGAGGCGGCTGAGCTTCGACTGCGGGACGAAGACATTGCAGGGAACGAATGTCAACGACACCAGGCATAGCAATGATGAGAAAACGGGAGGTGCGAGCGGCGCTTACCGATTTTATATACAGGGCGTTTCTGTCCAAGGTTGGAGAGTGCTTTGTGATTTCTTCCTGCAGTCTCTGGGGAAATAAAACAAAGATGACTTCACTGCCGTTACCATGGAAACAACCTCGCCACTGGCGACTTCCAGAGCTCTGCGAGTTTACCGTTTTCTCTCTGACCGACACGTACCAGCCTCAGTCCTGTTGCCAGGTATTTGACCTCCTGGTTGATGAAGCAGCTGAGCTGGAGTTGGCTCTCCTTCCCCTTGATGGGCTCCTCCTCCTCTGACTCTGTGCATTTCATACTGGACAGCAGGTTGAGGAAAAAAGGGAAAAGCTACTGCCCGCTTCCTCGCTTCGGCAAAATTGCAACACCTAACACCAAACGGAGCCCAAAACTTCAAGGATACGAGGTTTCAAACTCCACTCCGAAATACTGGTCGATGAAATTTTTGCTTGGGGAGCTCGGCGCCGCTCCATTCTCAGATTCGGTCTGGAGGAAGATGGAGGAGAAAGTTGCTATGGTTCCATCACACGTGAGCACTCAGGCCTCAATCAAGGCCTCCATCTAACACTCGTTACCTCCATCGGAGTCTCGGATTCTAATGGCTCCAGTTTTTGCTGAAGGACTCTGATCATCTGAAGCCAACACTCGTTGGCATCCTGAGAAAAGAAATGGGAGGTGGCAGAATAAGGCCATTTGAAGCTTTCCTCATATCAGAGCGCAAGCTGCAGCTCCTCACCTGTTGGAGGTACTGGCCCTGTTCGCCCCGCTCAGCAAACTGTGGGAAGGCCATGTGGAGGAACTGCAGCAAAATAATGGGGGGAAAGCTGGACGAGGTCTTGTCCATAGTCTCATATAAGTCACGGAGGGCTGAGAGGGGATGAGATGAGAAGAAAATCAGACTGCAATCTGCATTTGATGTCAACAGCCTGTATCTTCTGCCCATCTCCAGCCTCCCTCTAACCTGCTGTGATGTACTGTGATGGCGCGTTTGCCCCTGATGATCGCACAGCTCCTGAATACCTGCAGACGATTCCAAAGATGTTTGTGTTTGTTTATCTGTTGCTGCGACACATACACACACACACACACACACGACAGACACCTACTTTCTGAGGGCAGTCTTGAGCTCCGGGACAGAGCGCAGACACTGCACGGTGGCGTTCATGTAGCAGGTGTTTCCCAGGTTTGTCAGCCCACAGGGCAGCTCCATCTAGGGGGTCACACAGAGCAGAGGTGAGGCTCAGACCCCCCGCCACTCCCCCCTTCACCACATCTTTGTCAGCATCACAGTATATCACAGTCGGTTGTTCTTATTCCTGCTCTGGCGTCACTCACCGCTGAGGCCAGCTGTTCCTCAGTCATGTCCTCCACAAACATGGGCCGGTCTGCTGGCGCCTCTGGCAAGGCCTCGGCCGAGCCCATCATCAGCAGCGTCATTCCCTACAAACACAGCAGCGTTACACGGTCGCTGAGGAAAACACGCGTCACCAGGTCTCCTCTGTATCAGCGACACATGATGGCTCATGTTACCAGATCAGGTCAGACAAAAATGTGACCTCTGCAAATGTAGTTGATACTGACCCTGGCATGTTTATGTCAGAGGCCAATCACAGGTAAGTTGCTTCATCTCTAAATGAGTACGCTTAAGTACTTATCCATGTAGATGCGAGAACAAGCTCTGCAAACGGTCACCAACGGCATGTATAGTTGATGTGTTACCGTGTGTGAGACTTCAGCGCTATACTCACGTTCTTCAGTTTAATGTTACCCCACTCGTCATCCTGGGGGAGAGATGGAACAGAGATTAGAGACTTCACTACTGTAATGCAGCAGATTGGGCTGTAACCGGGTGTTTGTTTGTACCTTCAACGTGCCTCCCTTCACCATCACTTTCTGTCTGTCGGGCTGCACCCCGGTGAGGGCGAAGAGCTGAGCCTTGAAGACCATTGGAGGCTCCTCTGTATTCAGCTCTACAGCGTCAAACTTCTCCTTGCCCCATTTCACATTGACTATAGCAAAGAAAAATCACAAACAATGTATCAAGAGACAGACATGGGAGCAGAGCTTGCTGAATTATGTCACTACTGGAAGGGATGCTGCACTCCAGACGCCAACAACAACGACGGGGACGCAGTCATCCTTAGTTTGAATTATGCATTAACGATATTATTCGAATGATTATAGCGATTCTCGAGGCTACAAAACTATTCTGCTTTCAGTTTCCAGTCATATGGATTGACTGAGTGATGACACAGGGTGCCTCTGTCTTAAAAATGCTAACTCACTGGCTAACATGGCTACCTGCCTGTGTCCACACACAGAAATTCGATATGTTTCTCACACCAGGCATGTAAACAGCGAAACATCGGTTTAAATGTAAGCACAAGGTCTCTGTTTTCTTGACAAACTCTTACTTTAATGAGTGCAACGCATGCCAGACCGGTCCGGCAAGACCTAGCATGGTTATGACAGCTGCGGCGTTAGCTTAGTACACAAGTAAACAACCACCACGCACACCTTGTCCTTATGTTCAATCGCGCCGGTTATGCAGTAGAGTGACGGGGAAGAGAGGTTGGAAGACCCGCGGTGCAGATGACACCAGATGGGTGGACGAAACAAAGCTCCCAGGCTGCTTCACCGCATTAGCATGCTATTGTGGCTAGCAAGCTAATATCAGCTAGGCTGAAGCTAACATGCTAAAAGTAAATTTACTCTGGCGAACTAAAACACGTGTGCCGCCCGGCGCTGATATTATCATCTCACAAAAAACGCCATGATGTTTGACATTTGTATCGTACCTGTAAACACCGGCATTTTTGCTCTTGTGATGTTCCTAGGCGTCTTTTTTCCTTGTTTTGTCAGTCCGACTGGGCGCGACTGAGCTGCTACTTTTCCGACCCAACTTCATTCAAACAGAATGACGCTGCAACACGCCGCAGACGATCACTGAGCTCTGGCATCTGCTCGCCGTCCTGCTGCTACATACCACGGGCCAATCGATGAACTCTGATATCTACTAGCCATCCTGCCGTTGTAAACAACTGTCGCTCATGTCACGTTATTTCTCGTGTTATGTTAGTAAATTATATATTTACTTGTGGGGATTGGCGTAGAATAGTGTTGAAGCTACGTCTCCATCAAATAACCGCAAGGCCATTTTTTAAATTCACAGTGAATGTGAGAGACATTCTCTAAGGACTTAAAGGACTCTCTATATACTACTAACAATTGGAATCTAACTACTGAATCAATTGTGTTTGATAATATGAACAATTTAAAAAAACAGATTTTAATTTCTCATTGTTTGATGGTCTTGAATATTAAGTCTATGTTGTTTTCAGGGGATACTCTGGATCCCCTGAACACAACTAGCTCATCTGCACAGCCAGGCCCTGTAAATTCCTCCAGATCTGCCATGAAAAACTATTTTTTCTTGAGAAGTATTACCGAAATAGAAATATTCCAGATCTCTTCAAGGTGAAAACAGTGCTTTTTAAAAAGTAGTCAAGCAGTAATGGCCTGAACAACAAAAGCACAGGAATGCAAGCAGTGATAGAGATATGTTTATTGACATATCCATCAGTGCGGGCTCCAATGCAATTAAAACATGCAATTCATCCAAGACAAGAGTAGATCACACTTCCAGTGCTTTTTCAACTGAACAAAAAAACAAAAAACATTAAAAAAAAAGATTATTGCGGAGGTATTCCTTAATCCTTATGTCTCTCTCTCTCATTATATACAAAGTGGGGGTGGGGGTTGCATTGACGGGACATTACTGTATTAGATAAACAACTTGTAATTGTGAAATAACAAGGATGTTCACTGTCACAGGT
>OMPJ01008982.1:0-15209 GCA_900312935.1 Carapus acus | reverse complement strand
TATTGTTATGACGATAACGATAACGATTTTGGTCGCAATTATTATTAGTGCCGTAGTTGTAGTAGTAGTATTATTATTATTATTGATTTTATTATTATTATTATTATTATTTGTATTTGTATTATTTGTCTTGTTTATTATTATTATTATTATTATTATTATTATTATTATTATTATTATTATAATTAATGTTGTATTGACATTATTTTAATGTTATTCTGTAATGTTATGTACTGTATGTATTTACTCACATTTTATTGTGTTATTATTTAATTATCATCCTTATTACTAGTAATAATGATATTATGTTGTTGTGGTAATAATCGCGTTATTTTTGTTGTTGTTGTTGTAATTTTCATTATCACCGTCATACTTCCGATTCTTATTAGTAATTGTGTGTCTTCAGGTGCTGTACCACCTGTTTGAGGAGTTTACCCACGCCGGCACGGTGAGCGTGGCCGACGCCCTCCTCGGCGTGGTGTGTTTCTTCGTGGTGTCCGTGGGCGGAGTCCTGGTGGGCGCCATCTACGGCGTGCTGGGCGCCTTCACGTCCCGCTTCACCTCGCACACCCGCGTCATCGAGCCGCTCTTCGTCTTCCTCTACAGCTACATGGCGTACCTCTCCGCCGAGCTCTTCCACCTGTCGGGGATCATGTCGTAAGTTTGGAGACGCGCCGCGGCTTTTGGACTCGGCAGACTCGCGTCCAGTAGGTTGAAACACGAGAGCTGCGGGTCGCGCCGTCCCTTTGCCTGCTGAATATATAAATAGTAAATAGACGTTGAAAGCCATAATAACTCTGCCAGGTCAAAATAAGGGCGCCGCCTGCCCCCCCTAGGGTGAGATGTTGTCCATCAGCTGATGGCTGCGGTGCACTTAAACGCCGCCATCTCTGCTCTTTTGTTTGCTTCCACTTAGAAAACAGCAACATAAGCTCGGGAAGTCCAGTATCAATGGCCAGGAAATGAATAATTGATCTGCAACAAAACGATGTGATAATTCAAGACTGGAACGCGTCTGCCACCTGTTCCGCAACCCGGACTCATTTGTGTTGTCATCGGATACTCCTCGCACACTCAGAGTGTTGAGAAGCTGCACCTCTCTGGACTTTGTGTTCCCCAGCCTGATCTCCTGCGGCGTGGTGATGCGTCCGTACGTGGAGGCCAACATATCGCACAAGTCCTACACCACCATCAAGTACTTCCTGAAGATGTGGAGCAGCGTGAGCGAGACGCTCATCTTCATCTTTCTGGGCGTCTCCACCGTGGCTGGTCCCCACGCCTGGAACTGGACCTTCGTCATCGTCACCATCATCCTCTGCCTGGTGTCCAGGGTTCTGGGTCAGCGCACCACTGAGAAATCAACGCTTTTTGTTGTTGTTGCTTTTTTAAACTTTGTTGTTTTAACATCAGCAGTGGTTTGTGTTTACCAGGTGTCGTCGGCCTCACCTTCATCATCAATAAGTTCCGGATCGTGAAGCTGACCAAGAAGGACCAGTTCATCGTGGCCTACGGTGGCCTGCGAGGGGCAATCGCCTTCTCCCTGGGCTTCGTGCTGCCCGACAGCAACATCAAGCACATGTTCCTCACCGCCATCATCACCGTCATCTTCTTCACCGTGTTCGTGCAGGTGAGGGCCGAACATGTTAGAGCTCAGTGCTAGAGGGAGGTCAAAGGTCAGCCATGTTGGAGGAATACACTGGCTTCCTGAATCCAGTAACATGGTGTAGCAGGTGTAAATAAGATTAGGAACAGTCAGTATAAGAGAAAAATGATTAAAACAAATACATGTTTTCCTGAATAAGTCAGGAAATATTTCCTGAATTATTCATAAAATAAATGTAAAAAAAATTACAAACACACTGACCAAAAGTAACTTGAATTGATGAAACAAAAATTTATTTAATTTTTTTAAAAATCAAATAGGATTTCAAGTATTCATAATGAATTTGATTGGATGTTGACATTGTTTTTCATATATTTAACATATTTTTGTAGAGTTTTAGTTATTTTACCATTTAGCAGTCATGATTTATTTTTACAATTTAAGTTTTACATGTTCATTATTCATACCAATTCACAATTTTTGTGCTATTTACTTTCAACATATGGATACTGTCACAATGAAAGACACAGTTGTGACTCTGCATTCGATTTTTTTCCTGAACTTATTCCCTTTCGGCTCTGACCAGGGGATGACCATCAGGCCTCTGGTGGAGCTTCTGGCAGTGAAGAAGAAGAAGGAGAGCAAAAGATCCATCAACGAAGAGATTCACACGCAGGTACACAAACACCAGGGGGTGCTTTACACACAGTAGAAGGGTAGAGCCACATTCAGACCGTTTTCACAAGCAGCACTTTTGGTTTCGTTTCCAGTTCCTGGATCATCTCCTGACGGGGATTGAGGACATCTGTGGACACTATGGTCATCACCACTGGAAAGACAAGTAGGACTTGCATAAATATGCCATCACTCCACTTCCTAGTCTTGTTAGCGGTTAGCATACTGCTGTTAGTTACAACAAAAAGCTGCGGGTAATAAGGGAGGGGCGGAGCCTTGTCAGCTGAGTCCTGGTTAGCACGCGTGTGTGTGTGTCTGCGGGGAAACACAGGTCAGACTAGTCGGATAATAACGTTCCTTCCTCCCAGGATGAACCGCTTCAACAAAGCCTACGTGAAGAAGTGGCTGATCGCCGGCGAGCGCTCCACCGAGCCGCAGCTCATCTCCTTCTACAACAAGATGGAGCTGAAGCAGGCCATGATGCTGGTGGAGAGCGGCAGCACGGCCAAGCTGGCGGCCGCCGGGCCCACCGTGTCCATGCAGTGAGCCAGACGCCGCCATCCGATGCCGTTTGGAAAGGCGGCGCCGCCCTCACGTCTGTTTGTGTGTGTGTGTGTGTGGTCCCACGCAGGAACATCCAGCCGCGGCCCAGCGGCCGAGCCATCCCCAGCATCTCCAAGAGCCGCGAGGAGGAGATCAGGAAGATTCTGAGGGCCAACCTGCAGAAAACCAGGCAGAGGGTAGAGAACACGTATACACACTTACACATACACACACTCACGCACGTGCACAATGGCACACACGCTGCTCCAGGAGTATTCACATGTCTTGGTGTGTCTGTTCGTGTGTGTTTGTGTGCGTTTGTGACGTCTGACGTTGAGGTTCTCGGTGTCGTTTGTCATTAGCTGCGCTCCTACAGCAGACACGACCTGCTGATCGACTCCTTGGAGGATAACGAGAGCGAAGTTCGCTTCCGCAAGCGCCGGGTGGAGATGGAGAGGAGGGTGAGTTCTGCCTGCTGCCTCAGGGTGGCGCCACTGGGGAGCCACACAGCTGGCGGCCCCTAGTGACGCAGCATCATCCATTTTTGGATGAAGAGATGACTGAGCATGACTCAGCAGGATTTGCGCTTTTGTTTTTCCTCTTGCACAGATGAGCCACTACCTCACGGTTCCCGCCAACCGGCAGGAGACACCCCCAGCGAGGAAAGTCTGCTTCGACTCGGGTCAGTCAAACATTCCCTGTTTATTTTTAGAAATGAAATCTGCTTTTCCACCTGTTGACAATCCCCAGATACAAAGCTTGTGATTCTTAAGAATAAAGCCAGGCAGCAGCGGCGCTGCGCAAAGCTACACAGACTCATTAAGAGCCATTTACAAAACGCCCCGCAGGCTAATGTGGCGCTAATTGTTTCCCAGAACACCAGATTTACACCTACAACGAGGAGAACGACAGCAAAGTGTCTCAGACGGATCCCAGCGGCCCTGCGGATGCTGTCAGCCTGCTGGATGAGTCCCGGAGGCCCAGTCAGAGGACAAGCATGCCACCTACAGGCGGAGTCACCAAGCCGACGACCGACAGGCCGGATGGCCGGGAGGAGCAGGAGCAGCTGAAGCTAGCACGCTGCCTCAGCGACCCCGGCCCGCACAAGGACGAGGAGGAGGACTAGGACTGCACCCTCCTCTATGAGACGAAGCACACACACAACACAAACACACCGTCTGCACTTGCAGACATGCAGTATGAAGTCCAAAGTCAGCAAGCAAAACGAGAACCCAATAACGCCAATTGTTGTTTACGGATTTCCGTTATCCGACAGCTTGTTTGCCAAATCCATCTGTGTTTTTGTTCGTATGTTAACAAGTGCACATCCAAATAATGCATGAACAAGTATTTCTATTTACTTGAAGCAGCAAATGGAATCAGAGTTGCATCTCCAGGAGGTACAATCAACTTAGCCAAAAAAAAAACAAAAACAAAAAAGCTGTTAATCTTGTGCCGCAAGTATGTCTAACTATTTAAAAAGTGGAATTCCAAAACAATTTCAGCACTTTCTCGTGCGCGCTGCATGATCATGCGTTGTTGCTTTTATTCTCAGGGACGGAATCATGGCATGATATTAACAGAGGTCCCTCTGTGGAGGACGAAAGACATGTCTTCATCTTGATGTATCTGCTGTAAAATCATGTTTCTCAGCAGCTAAGCACTCGACCGCATTCCGCCAGGAATGGCGTGCCCAAATTAAAGATAATTAATGATAAACTGGGCCAACTCGACATAATAAGCACAGACTTTGACAGTGGAAATGTTGCCGCGTCTCCATCTGTTCAGCTTCAGCTGCCTGCACACAGTTGCCTTAAAATGTTTCGCTTTTGGGTGTTTCACCTGTTGTTTTAATATTCTGTTGAGCCAACGTTATGTCGAAAGAACGCTTTAATGTGCGTGTGTGAAGTAAATATTTGTTTATTAAACAGAAGTTTAGCCCCGATATGCCGTCTTTGTGCTTATATGTGACAAGGACAAAGGGCGGGAACTTAGTTCTGCTTTCTGCCTACGCTTTATTTTAAAAATTGCGATACAAATTGTAACCTTATTATTTAACCACAGTAATCGGCAATATCATGACACAATATAGAGCTAATAACCTCCACAGGGACGTTATGCTCGAGGCTTGCAAGGTACATTAGCATAGCATATTTTATTGTTTTGGCGCTCTCCGGAAGCCACGCCCCCTCTGCGTAACCCACACGTCCGCCATTGCCACAAATGGTTCCAAGTCGTAATATCTTACTTTTAAAAGCTTTAGCAGAGAAAAAGTACCTTGGAATATATGTCATCAGTTTCGTTGTTCTCTTGCTGCACGCGGACGGTGACGAGGAGCAGAATGAGCCGATGACAGGCGTCACTTGGGGACTGAAAGGTGAATAACAGGGAGTTTGCGGTCCCCAACATGTCAACCACCGGACTGGATCAGTGGCCGCGGAGACATCGGCATCAGAAGCGGAGCAGACATGGACAAGTTCGCTGGCACTTGGAGGGTCTACCACAAGGATAATGCTGAAGAATTCTTCAAAGCTGTCGGTAGGAATTGTTCAATTTTATTTTATCTTATTTAGCGGTGTGTTCGAGTTTTGCATTGGAGACGGTGAGACTTTTTCTAGGAATGGGCGGCAATCGATTATCTGCCATAGTCAAACAAGTGTAGGACAAGTGTCGACATAATTGAACAAATATAGAAATAAAACCTTCTTTCGTACCACTCATTATCATGATCAAAACCATCACCAGTCCAATATTCTCTGGACAAAAAAAAAATGTATGTGTACGATTCTGCATACGGAAACTGAGTGTATCTTATCTGCACTCATTTGCTTTTAGATTGAATTATCGATTGATTATTCATATGATTGATTATTATTTATTTCTGTTTTGACGCTTTTATTCCTGGCTTTAGTGAATAGTTTAAATATTTGACTTTATATTTGACTTTTACATTTCCTTTTCTTTTCACCTCTGTTAAGCGCATTGAGTTCTCTTGTGTATGAGTTGTGATGCACAAATACACTTATCTTGCCTTGTATTGGAAAATGTGCATTTATCAGGCTTTTACGTCTCGTTTTTCTCCTCGCTTCCCAAGGTGCACCTGAGATGATGGTGAAGATGTGTAAGGATGTCAAACCTGAGATTACCGTGGAGACGGAGGGCAACAAAATCACCTACACCACCAAGACCTCCTTCGGAGACAAAGTCAACGCCTTCACGCTGGGAGAGGAGTGTGAGATGTGCTCGGCAGACGGCACCAAGATTAAGGTCAGTTTCTATTTACTGGACTGTCCAGGAATGTCTTGTCCCACGGATATCAAGACCTTTGACCCCTGAGAGGGCCGCAGGCTTGGTTTAGCAACGCAGGAGCTGCGACAGGTTTGGCTAAGGTATGAAAGACGGACCTAATTTATTAACTTTGAAAAGTAAATATCGTTGAATGACTCTTCCTCACCAGGCGACCATGACAGAGGAGAACGGGAAGCTGATTACCAAGTCGGAGAAGTTCGTCTGTGTCAGTGAAATCCAAGGAGACGAGATGGTCGATGTCAGTGGCTTTGTTTTGATGGAGGAACGAATTTAGAATTTGCCAGTGAGGCTAACTGCCAATATTTTTTCTCCCGTCCCTGGCAGACTTTCACCGCAGGATCTGTGACCTTCATCCGCAAGTGTAAACGTATCTGATCAACGCCACGGCCCACGTGGGACCTGCAGACATCCAAGATGAGGATCAACGGGAAGACAAACCACAAACCAGGGAAATATACTGATATGTATCAATGTGCATGCACAGACATACAGTTTACTCGAATTAAAATGTGATAATGAAACAACTGAGAGGTGGTCTCACCTATTTTAGCATGAATTTTACTATTTACATAATAGCCCAACAGAGAAGAGAAGAAAAAGCATTCATAGTCTTGCTTAAATACCAATTTTGCTCATTCAGTGAAATACAGTGATAATTTTTCGTTGTCAGTGCCGTGAATTAGCCGCTAGATGGCGCAATTTCTAGAAGCTTTCGATTGTGGCCCAAAAATTGATCTTGCCTGTATGAAAAATTTTCTGCACGAATTCATTAACTAATTAACTAATCAATCACTAATCAACTGATTAACTCTCATCGTTGATGGGACACCAAAGGTCCCAGTGGGTGAAACGTGAGGGAGACCAGTAAATAAGACTCTAATTGATCTGAAATAGATATTTGTCATCACCAGGAGGTACAGAACATTTTCCCTCATCTTGATGCTTTACGTGTAAATAAAAGTCAAGGTTTTTGGTGAGCACCTACCACAACCTTTGATCAGATAATGAATTCTTACATGTTAACACAGGGAATAAACTTCACACAAGCTCCAAATGAGCAGGGAATAACACCCACAGAGGTCATATGAGTTTCTCGCATGCCGGCACCATTGTTCCCCCGAGACAAATGGCCCAATGAGCCGATCACAAGCAATAAGTTTTGATTTCCAGGGAGTTGATCGTCATGTCAACCACGCGACTGTGTCAATGAAGGTGACAAAACAGCATCGACCAGAAAATCGGCCGTGACCGGAAGACATGGACTTTATCGGCAGTTGGAAGCATCATGCTGAGCAGAATATGGAAGAATTCCTGAGGGAAATTGGTAAGAAACGTCTCGGTTTGAAGGTTTCGTAGTTTTATTTTACGGCTGGGATCACTGGCTTTGTCCTGGTATGCAAAATTCAATTAAGATGGAATTAAGGCGTAAGTGTTTACATGGACTCCCTTGTATGTTGACATCTTCTCCAGGTGCACCAGAGATGATGGTGAAAATGAGGGCCACCAATGTTGAGTTGATGCTGGAGCAGAACGACAAGGGATTCACCCTCACAATAAAAACACCCATCGGCACCAAAGCCCACCCCTTTGCTCTCGGAGAGGAGTGCGAAATCTGGGGACTGGACGGCCAAATGACGAAGGTAATTTTGGGCACGAGACCACACATCCGATCAGCTGTGTTCATCACTGCTCTTCCTCTGGATGCCCCAACAGGCTGTGATTACAGAGGAGGACGGAAAGCTCGTCATCAGGATGGCCAACTACACAATTGTCTATGAAAAACAAGGAGAGGAGATGATTGAGGTTGGTGACTTCATCCCAGCTCGGACGCCATGTTTGTTAGAAAAGATGTGCTAAAGAACTCTGTCTATCATCTCTCTATCCATCCATCCATCTGTCTGTCTGGTCCCTGGCAGACATTCACTGCAGGCTCTGTAACGGCCGTCTGCAGGAGCAAACATGTCTGATCAACACCACAGACCACTTGGAACCGTCAGATCTGTGAATGAAAGATTGAATGAAATGAAATAGAATAATGAAACAAACAAATGAGTGAATAAACCCACGTAGTCCTTTGAATAAAAAGCACCAGTTACAACCTGCCTATTTTATTTTATTTTATTTTATTTTATTTTATTTTATTTTATTTTATTTTATTTTATTTTATTTTATTTTATTATCAAATTTCCTTCCCATAATTAATTCTCTCATTTCCACTCTGGTAATAGATGTCACCCAAGTTCCAAATGAGCAGGCGATAACATCCACTAAGGTCATGTGAGTTTCCAGCACCATTGTTTCCCTGTGACAAATGGCCAAATGAGCCGATCACAAGCAATAAGTTTTGATTTCCAGGGAGTTAATCGTCATGTCAACCACTCGACTGTGACAGTGAAGGTGACAAAACAGCAGCGACCTGCTGTGACCAGCAGACATGGATTTTATCGGCAGTTGGAGGCGTCATGCTGAGCAGAATTTGGAAGGATTTCAACGAGAAATAGGTAAGAAACATCTCAGTTTGAAGGTTTCAGAGTTGAACTTCACGGCGGAGACCAGTGGCTTTGTCCTAGTGTGCAAAATTTTATCAAAATTGAATATAGAAGTATGTGTTTACATGGACTCCCTTGTATGTTGACATCTTCTCCAGGTGCACCAGAGATGATAATGAAAATAGGGGCCACCAATATTGAGTTGATGCTGGAGAAGAATGACGAGGAATTCACCCTCACAATAAAAACACCCATCGGCACCAAAGCCCACACCTTCACCCTCGGAGAGGAGTTCGAATTCTGGGGATTGGACGGCCAAATGACGAAGGTAATTTTGGGCATGAGACCACACATCCAATCACCTGTGTTCATCACTGCTCTTCCTCTTGATGCCCCAACAGGCTGTGATTACAAATGAGGACGGGAAGCTTGTCACCAGGACGGCCAACTACACCTGTGTCAATGAAATACAAGGAGAGGAGATGGTTGAGGTTGGTGACGCTATGTTTGTTATAAAAGATCTGCTAAAGAACTCTGTCAATCCATCTCTCTATCCATCCTTTCATCCATCTGTCTGTCTGTCTGGTCCCTGGCAGACATTCACTGCAGGCTCTGTAACGGCCATCTGCAGGAGCAAACGAGTCTGATCAACACCACAGACCACTTGGAACCGTCAGAGCGCTGAATGACAGAGTGAATGAAATGAAATAGAATAATGAAACAAACAAATGAGTAAATAAACTGACGTTGTCCTCTCAATAAAAAACACCTGTTACAACCTGAATTGGGATTTTCATTTATCAGCGCGTCTGTTTAGATTGTGCAAAATGAAATGGGAGGTTTAATTCATTTTATTTTATTTTATTTTATTTTATTTTATTTTATTTTATTTTATTTTATTTTATTTTATTTTCAATTCCATTACAATCCACCCCATTCCACTCAATTTAATTTAATTTAATTTAATCTAATCATCGATTTTCCTCCACAGAATAAATTCTGTCATTTTAACTCTGGTAATAAATGTCATCCCTGCTCCAAATGAGCAGGCGATAACACCAGGTCATGTGAGTTCCCAGCACCATTGTTCCCTGTGACAAATGGCTAAATGTGCCGATCACAGCCGTAACCAGGAGCTACAAGTTTCGATTTCCAGGGAGTTTGTCATCATGTCAACCGCTCCACTTTAACAGCAACACTGATTAAACAGCATCGACCAGCAAGCCGTGACCAGCAGACATGGACTTTGTGGGCACTTGGAAGGCTCAAGATCAGGGGAGCATGGCGGAATTCCTCAGGGAAGTCGGTAAGGAACGTTGAGGGTTTTGATTTTGAAGGGAGAACTGCATAAATGTGGATGTTCCCTTTTAATATTCTGTGCTTATAGGACCTCACTTGTGTGTTGACATCTTCTCTAGGTGCCCCAGAGGAGGTGGTGAAAATGGGGGCCACAAAAACTGAGCATGTCATTGAGAAGAATGACAAGGAATTCACCATCACGATAAAAACACCCGCCGGCAACAAAGTGAACACCTTCACCCTCGGTGAGGAGTGTGAAGTTTGGGGGGTGGACGGCTCCAAGATGAAGGTAACTTATCGTTGTGCTGGCTTTTGACCTTTGACCTTATGAGGCCAGTGATGCCACAAGCTTTTCACACAACCTCTACATAGTTTGCTTTGTTTACTTTGGAGATGTTATACACAATGTGCCTGCTGCTCCTCCTTCATACCGCAACAGGGCATAATTACAATGGAGGACGGGAAGCTGGTCACCAGGACGGAGAAGCTCACCTGTGTCTGTGAAATACAGGGAGATGAGATGGTTGAGGTCAGTGACTTTATCCCAGCTCAGATGCCATTTTTGCTATATGAAATGTGCTGATGAACTCTGTCTCTCCATCTATCTGTCCATCCGTCTGTCCATCTGTCTATATGTCTGGTCCTCGTCAGACATACACTGCAGGCTCTGCAACGTCTGTCTGCAGAAGCAAACGTGTCTGATCAACACCACAGACCACTTGGAACCATCTGAGCTCTGAATGAAAGGGAGAATTAAATGAAATAGACTAAATTGATGTCAGCGTTTGAATGAAGAGTATCATTTCCCCCTGGATTTTGATTTTATTGATCAGCACAAGCACTTATATTGTACAAATTAAACGGAAAAAATATGGCAGAATACAATAGAATTTGATTGAATTGAGCTGAAATTAAACAAATTGAACGCAATAATGTACTTGTCTGGTTATTTAAGGCCGAGCCACGAGGCGTCTACATACTGTATCATTGCACCGTCAGTGCACAAAGTGACCGCTAGATGACGCTGTGGTGCACGCAGCCCAGTTTCCGCGGCTCGGAATAAAGGCGCCGTGTGGAGTGCATGCGCTGTTCGTTTTGTCCCTTAAGGTAGCTTTTGTCGGGCTTAAAACCTTTTTTCTAGAGCTTGTAACTTTATGGCCAGATACATGAGGCCCCCAAACACTTCCCTGTTTGTCCGAAACATCTCCGATGAGTCCAGGTGAGTCTAAATTCACGCTACTTCCAACAAATATGCTTTCTGCTGCAACTCGTGCTAATTGGCACTAGCTCGGCACAACGTGCTAACGAGCTAACTAGCTTGGACAGATTGTTGTGAGATTGTGTCTACAGCAAAGTTCCCCGTTAACCGCCCGAGCATGCCAGGAATAATTCGTCAACAATTGTGTGATAGTTCGTTTTTATTATAAATCAGTCGAGATGATTTTATTCACAAATTATCCTGAAACGTCCAGGTTGCGCTGGCTCGCGTGTATCGTGGTTGAAAATGTCCGCCTGCAGCAGTCAAGGCGGTATAAATATCACCACGTTCTTCGAAAGGGTCTAAATGGAAATAACCGCCGGCCAGACACGAACTATAAATAAACTTTCATTTGCAGACCCATCCCTGTTGTCTTTACGGTTTATTAACCGTTGTGTCATCCGAAGTTCAATTAGCGCGGGTAAATTAGCCGCACTAATGGCTAACTGCTGCTAGAGAAGAACGTCATAGAAAACAAACGCCACACAACAACAGACACACAATACGCAAAGGGCTCAAATGAACGCATCGTGGTTGATACGTTTGGTACTAAATGACCCTTGTATAAACTTATGAACAGTTAGGTGTCCATAATTTTGCACCGTAAAGTTACCATGCAAAATGATGAAAGAAAATGTAGCAAATTGATGCAAGTGGACGTACACTGTTCGCAGTTTGGGCATCAAAACACAAATAACATATTAATGAAATAGTACAAAGACATCAAAATCATAAATGAACTTGTTGTTTTATGACAAAACCAAAAGCAAATTGATAAATGACAAAATAAGGGGCAGATGAGGGGCTAGTGTCATTGAGCGTCATGATGAAAACGTGATGAAACTGAATTTGTTGGTCACAACACAACGTTCCTGAGATGTAAGTATGAAAACACACTGATATAAATACAGATAGAACGATTTGTGTAATAACTAACTCGACCTAAACCGAATGCATCGCATGTGTGCGTCCCAGTTGTTGTTCCAGTCTGAGTCTGCTGTGATAAATGTCATGGGTCACTGCTCCATTGTCAAGCGTGTGTGTGTGTGAGCGTATGTATGTCCACACTGACATACACACCACCCCCTGCGCCAGCTGCACTCAAACTGCATGTCCACAACTTGACAGTATTTCCCTCCAGATGTCTTTGATTGGTTGATCACACTCTGAACTGGTTTTGTTGAGAGTGGTGAGATGAATCATTTGTATTTACGGTGTTCAGGCCTGAGGATTTGCGGCGTGAGTTTGGCCGCTACGGGCCGATAGTAGATGTCTACATCCCGCTTGACTTCCATACACGTCAACCAAGAGGATTTGCTTACATTCAATATCCTTTATGTGCAAGTTGCGCTAACTGGTCGTCTCACGTTTCTTCTTCTTCCTCCTCCAGCCGGGATGATTGAACTGTGACTGCTGTGTTTTTTGCTGTGTGCACAATTTAATCGAATATCTAACATCCGTTTTTCTGTCATTACTTCAGAAAATGTAAAAGCGGCCAGTTGTGGAAGCGGCCACACAGTAACAAAGACCCATGTAGAGTAGCGGTAAAGACCAGTCACACACCTGCAGGAACAGAGAGAAAAGGGAAAAGGGTGGAAAGAGAAAGTAAAGCACCAAGAGGAAAAAGGGAGGACCGTGGGACAAAGCTTGGATATGGCGGTTGAAAGAAAAAGAGATTTAAAGAGGAAAAGGCGATGCGGGAATCAACCCCCCACACGCCTGCCCCCTCCTCCCAAAGGGCCCCCCCCTCGCTGCGAGTCGATAAAGAGTGTAAAGATCAAGATGAAGCTCAAAGTCAAGCATGGGCAAAGGTAACGAATCTGAATTATTTTGTATCCTCCCCCAAAGACAAAAATCACAAATTTGCTTCGGCTTCCAAATCAGCTGTCCTGCTGTGTCTTCATTTCAATCCAGACAGAGTGATCGCTGTGGAATTGTTTTTTATTTATTTATTTTTGTTTTTTTGCGGTGAGTAATTTGATTAGTGAGAAACGCTGGATTCGTCTCTTCCCCGCCAGCTACTGACACACAGTGTCTTTTTAATATTGATATAGATATATATTATTTAATTGTAACCATGGGCTGCCACGAGCCACAATGTGGCGTCGGTGTTGCTAATTTGTGTCCCGTGGCGCATCGACCAGCTGTCAGCATGCGCGCCGCCATTCGCCGCTATTATTAGCGGCAAAAATGCAGCTTTTAAAAGGCTTCAGAGTCTCGCAGGCCACACGTGTTGCCCAGACTCGACAGCTTACGTAAGACAGAGAGGAAAATGGATTCCTGTTTTGATTTCTACCCCCACCCCCTCCTCTACACCCTCCCTCTATTTTCTGTGATGGCTACAGCGTTTACATCATCGAATAGACTTTTGTTGTTGCGTAATCCAGGCCGGCTTAGTCGAGCCGGGTCTCCGTGACGGTTGGAAAATCTCTGATTAATTGATCTTTAATTCAATTTTGGGAGTCGTGCTCGTCTTTGGCACCCCCGTAACCAACACAGACGACCTCCGGCGGCTCAGTCGGAGGTGTGATTATCCTCCTTGTCAAGTTGTAAATCTGTTTTCTGTCTATAATTTCTGAGTTCTCCCCTCCAGCAGCGTTGCTCAAGTCAAAGCCTGGAAGCCACAGGCTCTTTGGTGTTAAGCAATATGAGTTTTCTTTTTTAAAAGTGTGGCTTTTATTAATCAAAGCTTAAAAAACAACAACACCCCAACCAAAGCCCTTAACCACGCCGCATGTTTGAGGACGTGCGCGACGCTGAAGATGCTCTCCACAGCCTGGACAAGAAGTGGGTCAGCGGCCGTCAGATTGAGATCCAGTTCGCCCAGGGGGACAGAAAGAGTAAGTCACGTCCGTCTCCAGCGCAAAGACACACACACTGACACACACACTGTGATGGTGGATCGGGCAGGAATCAGGTTTCTAGGAAGATAGCATGCAAAACATCGACGGCAATATCAACGTTTCCACGGTGACGAACCCGACTCACCCACCTCGTCTCCTCGCAGCGCCCAATCAGATGAAGGCGAAGGAGAGGCGTTCCCCGGGCAGGTACTCCCGATACGACGACTACGAGAGGGACGGCCGGCGCGGCCGGCGATCCCGCAGCCGCAGTTACGACCGCTACAGGTCCCGCAGCCCCTCGTACGACCGGCGACGCAGGCGGTCCGAGAGCCCCAGAGAGTGAGTGGAGGCCACGACCTCGTCTTTGCACTGAGGAGCTGTTGGTGTGTGAGTGTGTGTGTGATGGAACATGGAAACTTGTCTGTCCAAGCAGGTCTCGAGGGAGGATGCATGGAAGAGGAAGAAGCAGGAGCCGTGAGGAAGAGGGGTAAATAACTAATACGCATACAGCTGTGTGTGTGTGTGTGTGATAGATAGAATATAAATGTGTGTGTATAGATGTACATGTGTGTGAGTATATAAATCTGACTAAATATGAGTGTGTGTGGTATATAGTATAAATGTGTGTGTGTATAGATGTACATGTGTATGTGAGTATATAAGTGTGTTTGTGTGTACAGTATAAACAAGTGTATGTATAGATGTACAGTATATGTGAGTTTATACAAGTGTGTGTGTACATATACATAAAATCTGACTAAATATGAGTGTGTGTAGTATATAGTATAAATGTGTGTGTATAGATGTACATGTGTTTGTGAGTATATGTGTGTGTGTGTCTACGTACAGTATAAATAAGTGTGTGTATAGATGTGTATGAGTTTATACAAGTGTGTGTGTGTACATATACATACATACATACTGTACACCCGTGTGTGTGCATGGGCATACACACACACACAGACATATATATGTACATACAGATATGCATGTATGTATCAATGTGTGTTGAAATATATAAAAAAATATACACATATGTATGCATGAGTATACATACAGTATACATATTTGTATTTGTTTAATAGTCACTTACTAAAAATGTAGTTTCATAGTAAAATTGTATATGCACGCGCTCGTGTGTGTACATATACTGTATGTGTACATATATATACATGTAAGTGGTTTTTTTT
>OMPJ01008980.1:116379-141878 GCA_900312935.1 Carapus acus | reverse complement strand
AGAGCTCCGACGTGACAGGCATGATCCGCGCCCTCTTTTGTGAATAAAACAGTATCGCAATAACGAAACCCGGTAAATCAAGCGTGGCGAGCTTTCACCGCTTTGACTCGTCTCAGGCTGGGGCTCCGCTAAGAGGCTGCGTCTGCTGTAAGTGCTGACATGAGCGTTGACGTCCATTACTCCACATTCCTCCACTCATGCTGGAGGTGCTGTCCCATATTAGTCCGTCCTACCTGTGATCTGACAGAGAGAGGCGAGCTCGCTATAGCCATGCATAATTCATGACCCAGCCTGACTCAAAGCAATTTCTGCTTTCAGGGGAACTCTAAGGAAGAAATCTTTCAGTTCCCTATCTTTGAGGATGCCACAATGAACATTACTGAGCGTTGTGACAACGAGTTTGATGGTATTTACCCAAATCAAATCATGACGTTTCAGCGAGGTAAATGGTAAATGCTGCCAAGGCAATGCAATGGCTTTTTTTTTTTTTTAATTGGGAATTCAGACATTTGACTGCGTCTTTCTTGACGTGAGAAGCGATTCCACATGCTGATTAAATAGTGAGGGTAAAAGGACACAGCACCACCTCTGGCAAGGAAAACTGTCTCTTTGCAGAACCTCTCCACTCTTCATCACTGAGATGGGGCCGACCAAAGCTAAAACCCAGATGGGAGCAAACGTTCCGTGACAAACCTGCCAATTAGGAGGAACTCTCCTGCCACGCCGAGCCGCCTCATGGCCATGAGCAGCCCTCGGACCGTCATGCCCTCGCAGAAGCAGACGACGACCCGAGCCTTGGGCAGACGCTCTCGCAGCTTCCTCAGCAGCCTGTCAAAGTGCTTCTCGCCCGCATTGCTGTAGATTTTGTCCAAGTTGGCGATGCAAATGCCCTCCTGGGAGGCCAGCTCCTTGAAGACTTCCATCCCGCTTTCCCCGTAGTTACCTGAAACGCAGGGGGCAAATCTTAAGTGACTCCCTGTCACTTGTCAAGGACACTACATTTTGTTTTCAATGTATGATATGTATACATGGTCTGTTCAACTGACAGGCCACATTTGATCACGATCACTTCATATCTTGACCCTTGGATGTACACATAGGGTAAAAGCGGACCCCAGGGTTTGTTATTCCTAGAAATCTTTACAAAGAAAAATTGTAATGTATTCAAATTCCAGGTATTCCCCATCTAACATGTTTGTGATATGAGGATTTTTTTTTTCTTATCTATGTTTTCATTTGTTTTGAGAAACTTCTCGATATTTTGAGAATTTTAATTTAGGTTTTGTATGTAGGTTTTGCATCCAAGGGTTCACTTTCCCTCCATGTTGCTCACAAATCTGCTCATTCAATCAATTCTTGTTGTCTTGTTGCACGGAAAATCCTCAATGCGGACAGTGTCTTACCCTCTGTATGCACAGCAGACACATAGGTCCAGTTGTATCGTTTGACGATGTCCAACAGCGCCCTGGCCTGCAGAGTGTCCGAGGGCACCACTCGGAGGAAGTACTTGAATAAAGTTTTGTCGCTCAGGTCGATGCTGGTGGCAGAGTATGCGATCTGTGGGATGTTGAACAACTGCAATAGATTCTGAACTTGAATGGCAACCGAACTTGATCCAGGTCCGATGACGCCGACGATGGGCTTCTTGGTGGGCGGCGGCGGACCCACGGCGCCTCCCTCGATGCACCATCGCGGGCCGTCCCGGTCGTCGCGGATGGAGATGAGAGAGTCTCGTATAAACTCGATGCTCTGCTCCAGCGCCACAGACGAGTGCCAGCAGGAGTCCCGGATCTCGCAGCCCAAGGTGATGTTGGGTAACAGGTTTGGGTCTGAGTTAATCCGATCCAAGGTGTGGAACATGGCCTCCACCCTTTGGATGCCGTACTGCTCTCGGACCTCCCCGCATTTCCTCTCTGCCACCCTCTCGGCCGAGGGCTGATGATGGACGGAGAAGAGCGCGCCGATTATTATATCCCCATCCATCCTCGCCACGGCGCGGGAGGCAGACGTTGGCACCACTGACTTTTCATATTTGTTACTGGACAAATCAAATGCTTCAAACGGCGAAACCGTGAGGTACAAAATGCTCACTGCAGTCAGACAAATCATCGTGGACATTGTGCCGGGGCTGTTGTCTGAAGAATCATTTCCATTTGGCCATAACGAGGGTCCATCAATCTTCCTCTTCAACGGGACGACAATTTCAATCAATCACTTCACCTTCTGTGTTTCCATCCTGAGTGTGAAAGACACTACATTAATTCCTGACTCGTGATCAGCATCACCCAGACCATGACAGATAATGCAAAGGATGGTACAGGAGATCAATATTCATAAATATTAAACGAAACTAATGAATTGCACGACTGCTGCACTCCCGAAACGATGTGTGAGCGCAAGTGGGTGTAGATGGTGGGAGCCACAGCACATGTGGCAAAGGCAGCTGTCCAAGGTGCTGAAAATAAATCCGCGACGGAGACGCCCGGACATTCAGATCAACTTGATCTTTGATCAGATTTCATCTTCGGTCAGTCAATGATCGATTTCAACTTACGACTATTTCAACTTTTCCGACGAACTGTCATCGATGCATGACCGCGCCTGCGTCTAAATCCCCGACTCACTTTTGCCCGGCACGTTGACGTGAGGGTGTTGTTATGTTTACGTCTTATCTCAGCGTCGTCACACGGCAGCGGAGTTCCAATTAATGACCGAAGCTTGATTGACAGATGACGGCTTACTGGCGACTGATTGCTCTATTAGCCATGGTTAAAAAAATGTTGCCATTCAAATTCCATTTGATGATTCCACCTACCTGCAGCAGGCAATTCGGGACATACTGCAGCAGGTCGGTGTCTCTCCTGAACCAGACTGAACTCCCGCTTGTGCCGTGAACAGACTGTGCTCACTCTCCCCCCTCCTCCCCCTCCTCCCTGACTCTCTCTCTGTGTGTCTCCCCTCTCTTCCCCTCTCTCGCTCTGTGTTCAGATACTTCTTCATCGCTGCATCCAGAAAGCGGGTCACAGTCACCGCAGTGGCCCTGATTCGAATCAACAACTCCCACACGCCGGGACATGCTCAAACCGAGGCGTGATTTGATGGCGAGGTGATAAATAATGTAAGTCATGTGCGTCTGTCCGAGTTACAAGTTTAAAGCACGTCTTATAAACATACATTTGTACATTTAAGATTTGCTGCCCACGTGTGTGATTAAAACTGCTCTCAAACCCAAACTTAACACGACTCAGCTCAGGTGGGTGGCTGCCGGCTGCGTTTCACTTGTAATTCACCAGGGGCGCCGTTAACAGGCCTGCTCTGGCACCATCTTGTGACGAAGCTGCGACACTGCACTTTCTTGATACACCGGCCTTCCTCTATGACGCCACTTCCGCTATTTAAAAATGTCGGACGGCAACAATGAAGTCGGGGAATTAAATTGTTGCCTCTCAGCGTGACTGCCAGAACTTTTAGGGATTGGACCGGACCTCGCATTCCAGGAGGGAAACTGGAGCGGGAGCCTCAAAATGTAAACAAATGTTTTTCTGTGTACGCAACCGCACAGGATGAAAGTCTTCCGTTTTCGCTCGTTGTCAAGTGTCTCCCCACATTGGCAGATGCAGAGCCATTAAAATGAACGTTTGCCGGGTATGAACGTGACTCTTTGATAAACCGCACGCAGCCAGCCATAGATGTGTAAAATGCCCCAGCAGAGCCTAGCTTGTTCGTCTCATTACCACACACACAAGTGCCGGATCGAGCTGTTTGTCTCGTAAAATTCCACACAGAGGTTTCAAGGCCAATAGCGGCAACATGTAATGGTCCAGCTAGAGGTCGAAATCTCTCCTCAAACTCCATCGTGAGTCAGACTGAACAGAATGTCAGGGCGACACGATAATGGCAGCCAACGTCATGACCATGATGGACGTTGTAGACGAGAAGGAAACGGTAGGAGGAGGGACAGGTTTCTTCAAATCTGGAAATATTCTTAAATGTTTGTGAGATGACAACACCTTCAAATAAGAGCTGAATGTTTAGGAAGTGTAATTTGTCAGTGGAGTGATAGAAAGTTATGTCAGAGGAGGACGGTTCAAAAACTTCATTGCTTCATTGTAAAGGATCATCAAGCAAATTTGTGATTTGTTGATGTTTCTCTCTGTCATTGCCTACTTGCACAGTTTAATCATGAGCAGCCGGAGAAAGCGCGCTCCCCCGGTAAGGGTGGACGAAGACGCCAAGAAGCAGTTGAACTGGAACATGCTGGACGACCGCAGAAACGAAGCAATCCAGGATGACGATCAAACAACAACCTGCTCTCTCCTGCCAGCCCCCCCGACTCCTGGCCTCCACTCCCCCTGGGAGGACGAGCTACAGGTGGGCTGCAGTAGCTGGTCCCGCTCTGCAGAGGAACTGGCCGGTACATCATCAGACTCCACAGCATCCACATCGCTGTTGCTGGCCATAGAGCCTTCAACCAGTCTGAGCCATGCGTGGAAGTCTCTCATCGGGGAGTTCAGCATCCAGCCAGCGTGGCTGCCCCCCGACGCTGACCAGAGAGTTTTCATACTCCACAGAGTGGCAGAGCAGCTCTGCCTGGGCTACAGCAGCCAGCAGCAGGGCTCCGATCTGCAGTGGAGGCCCGACGCCGACACGTGCACAGCAGAGTGCAGCTTCAGCCGGGTGCCGCTGGAGGAGCTGGAGTGGCTGCAGAGGCGGAGAGTGGTGCAGCTCTGCCACCAAACAAAAGAAGAGTCAGTCAAGGTAGAGGATGACTTGATTTTTAGTTGACCAAGTACCCTTGTGTTAGAGGCCTTGATTGTTTCTTTGAATGCTGTAACTTTTATTTTTATTTATTGTCATTCTTGGAATCAAATTCTGTGTCAGGTTGGCATTTACTTGTTGGAAACTGGTCTGGGAAAGCCTGAATTCCTGAGCGAGGGAAATGCTCGTCTAAAGAAAGCAAACCAACTCATGCAGAAGTTAATGGAGTATTTCTACGATTTCATCATTCCTGGTAAGCATGATGTGCTCTGTTGTCCCATGCGACCGCAACTGCTATCTGAAGCACTGTTTTGTCTCATCCTCCTGCAGAAGTGGTTGAGAACGAGGAGGACGAGTGTGACACAGACCTCGAGAGGCAGAACGTGGAGGAGCTATACGACTACGTCAGGCACCTGCATCATGCCAAGAGCCAGGAGGTGACTCATGATGTAGAGCACAAGGCTCTTATCCCTGTTCTGAGGCCATACCAGAGCCAGGCTGTCCATTGGATGCTGAGGAGGGAGAGATACAGGAACGCCTCGTCCAAAGGTGGCCACATATCTCCTTTATTATTAACCAAACGATGCATCTCATACCCACTGTTGTTAGTTTTTTTAAACTACCTTCAAGAATGGAATTGTTTTAAGACAGTTGTGTGGCTCTTTGACTACACATGGCAGATAAACAGTTTGTTTTTAAGTTGTTTCTGCCTCTTACCTCTCGCCCCATGTAATTTAATCTATTTGCATCATCTCTTCGCAGAGCAATCCCTTCATTTCCTCTGGCGGGAGGTGGTCACTTTATGTGGCAAAAAATTATTTTATAACCCCTTCACTGGCTGGTAAGGACATCATACGTCTCTCTGATAAGTGGAAATATGGCTGCCTTTGGCCCCCCCACCCTCGTCTATTTCCTGTTTTGCAGCGTGATCCGCGAGTTCCCCCTTGCCGGTGTGGAGTGGCCCGGTGGCATTCTGGCCGACGAAATGGGTCTCGGGAAAACTGTGGAAGTCTTGGCTCTCATTCTGTCCCACACACGACCAAACCTGGAGCAGGAGGCGCTCACCTTGCCCGAGGTGACTAGAAAACTGTCAGCGTCTGCTCGCATAGCAACAAATCTTTACTCTTGTGCTCCCATGTTTACATGTCAGTGTCCTGTAATGATGCCTCTCCTGTTTGGCAGGGGAAATCTGTGAACTATTTCATCCCCCCTCCACCACTAGAGAAAGAGAAAGTTGTCTGCAAGTCAGAGGCTCAACCCAAAATGAAAATATCTTACCCAAGTACGTGGCCCGCTCAACTTGTAACAGCGCAGACGTAATTGGAGTTCTGGTCTGTTTACGTGTTTTGTTTTTGTTCTGCTCAGCTGTCCGTGTCATGCTGCTGGATGCCATTAAGGAGATGCGGTCAGGCAAAGGAGCCTCTGTCAATGCCATCTTCACCTACATCCGCACAACGTACCGATACGACCTCCTAAAGAACCGCAATCACATCAGGAAAACCCTGATGAAGCTGATAGACGAAGGCGTGGTGGACCGCGTGAAAGGCCGCGGCTTGGCGGGGTCTTTCAAACTAGGGAAGAAATACAAAGAATCAAAGAAGACGTCACCGGGATCCATCAGATCTGTAAGAGATGCTTATTTTCAGGATGTCCGCGTGTGGATGGACGTGAATGATTCTATGCTTTGTCTCAATGTGTTTCCTCTGCCGCTAGAGTTTAAAAAACACAGATACCACATCCCGCAAAACATTCCAGAGACGGGCGAAAGAAAAGGCTGAAGCTGCTCTGCAAACATCCATGACGGAGGAAGGGAGAGAGCTTAGCTCCCCAGCGACAGACTCTCCTGTATCGCCGGAGACAGACACAAAGAGACAACAGAGGGAGAGTGTGAAATCGGATCAGTTGGCAGAGATGGAGGACATCACTGGCTCGGACTCGCAACAATCCTGTCATTTACTTCAGGAAAAGGAAAATGTCTCACAACCCGAGATAGAAGAGGATACGATGCCCCCCACCAGGGCATCGGTTGCTCCCTTCAACACGCCCGACTACCGCTTTGAGTGCATCTGTGGCGAGCTGGGCATCGTGGACTACAAGGCCAGAGTCCAGTGCATGAACTGCCAGCTGTGGCAGCACGCCGACTGCGTGAACTACAAGGAGGAGAGCCTGGAGACCACGCCCTTCTACTGCCCCCACTGCCTGGTGGCCATGACGCCCGTGTCCACCGGCGCCACCCTCATCATCTCCCCGAGCTCCATCTGCCACCAGTGGGTGGAGGAGATCAACCGTCACATCAGGTCGTCCTCCCTGCGCGTGCTAGTCTACAACGGAGTGAAGAAACACGGCTTCATTCAGCCGCACGTGCTGGCCGAACAGGACGTGGTCATCACCACCTACGACGTGCTGCGCTCCGAGCTCAACTACGTGGACATCCCGCACAGCAACAGCAAGGACGGGCGACGCTTCCGCAACCAGAAACGCTACATGGCCATACCCAGCCCCCTGGTGGCCGTGGAGTGGTGGCGCATCTGCTTGGACGAAGCTCAGATGGTTGAATGTACCACAGCTAAGGTGAGGTATTTGTGGGAAATGTCTTTACTTACACGAGCAAGTGCAGTTGTTATGTTTGGTTGATGGGCTTCTGCTCCTTCATGGTAAATAAGGATGATGGCCTCTAAAAATAGTGAAATTTGTAAAATCTCCAACATAGTCGGAGAGACGGATGAAGTCTTTTTTTTTTGTTGCTAATCAGGGATGTGTTAGGTCTCTGTGTATCTTAATAGACTTTGAGGAGCTCTACTGGCTCCATCTTGGAAAGCGCCTTGAGATAACTTCTGTCATGATTTGGTGCCATACAAATAAAATTGACATGACTTGACTTGACTTTCTCCCTCTGTCAGGCTGCAGAAATGGCCCTGCGTCTTGCATCTGTCAACCGCTGGTGTGTGAGCGGCACCCCTGTGCAGAGAGGTCTGGAAGGTGAGCGATGTAACGCAGCTTCACTGCTCATACAAGATGTGCTTTGAAATTGTGATGGTTGAGTCAAGATTTGTTCCTTCCTAAACTATCTTTGTGCCCCTGGCAGATCTGTACGGCCTCATTCTGTTCCTGGGTGTGGACCCCTACTGGGTGAAGCACTGGTGGGACCAGCTGCTGTATCGCCCGTATCGTCAAGGCAACACAGAGCCTCTGTATAACCTGGTCGGTCAGCTGTTGTGGCGATCGGCAAAGAAAGACGTCATTGATCAGGTTTGATTTTAACCCTTGTTTCTGCTTTCATGACATTTTTACCTCAATTAAGTCATTATTTTCTCATTATTTTTCTCTAGGAATCAGTAGGTGCCAGTAAGCAATCATTGATGTTTCTTTTTAATTCTTTAAGTCCCAGCGTAATGTTAAGATGTGTCGTCAAGCATATGAAACATTAAAGAGGGATACAAAGTTTAGGGTTTACTCAAGTAGTGCTATCAGACAAGTACGGTACTATGACTAAGAGAAGACCTAGTGGAGTTAAATCTAGAGTTTTTCCAAAGTTGTACACATCACAATCGGTCTCATTTTCCCATTTACCCGTTAATCCAGATCCAGATTCCCCCTCAGACAGAGGAGGTTCACTGGCTGCACTTCTCCCCGGTGGAGGGGCACTTCTACCACCGGCAGCATGAGGTCTGCTCCCAGGACGCTCTGGTCAAACTCAGGAAGATCTCCGACTGGAGCCTGAAACTGGGCAGCCTTGACCGCCGAACAGTCACCACCATCCTGTACCCGCTGCTGAGGCTCCGCCAGGCCTGCTGCCATCCTCAGGCTGTGAGGGGGGAGTTTCTGCCCCTGCAGAAAAGGTAGATTACAGCCCGATGACACTCAAACACACTCAGGGCAGGAATGAGACCTTCTTCCCTGATGACAGCTGCAGCGCCCCAGTTTGTCTGAATGGAGAGTCTTGGGATTTCTGATGCTAATGCATCACAAGAACCCTTCACCGCTAGGCACAGTTGGGCACTGTTTATGCATTAATGAGACTTTCTATCTGTAATTTACCCTTGAGTGTCTGCTAAGTAGCTCTGGGCCCCCCTTCTCTCCAGCACAATGACGATGGAAGAGCTGCTGAAGTCCCTGCAGAAGAAATGTCGAGTGGAGTGCGAAGAAGCTCACAGACAATTGGTGTGCGCTCTCAACGGCCTGGCCGGAATCCATATCATCAAAGGTGAGCCCTCCTTACCTCCACCCGGCCCTCCGCTTTCCCATGGGAAGCAAACAAATGAAAGCAATCTGGGGATCCGCTCTTTTGTTTCTCCATCTCGTGCCGAGGCGTTAAGCTCAGGCACGTCCTGGCCGTGCAACACGCGGGTCGATTTGTACGACGTGTATGATAAGATGGTAGGGAGGACGGAATGAATGTCTAATTGAAGCTCCCGCCGCCTTCAGATGAGTTTGTGGAGGCGGCCGACATGTATAGAGAAGTGCTGCGGTCGTCGGAGGAGCACAAAGGACGACTGAAGACGGATTCTTTGCAGGTATGAGGTCTCACTGTGTCCTCTCTGCTCGGTGTGCATCGGATTAACACATGAATGGTTTTTGTCACAAATTCAGTCACAAATACAATAATGCGTGGAGGCATTCATTTTGGCCATCCCTGTCAAACAGAGGCTCCATGCCACCCACAATCTGATGGAACTGATCAACGCAAAGCATCCTGGGATACCACCCACCCTGAGAGATGATCGACTAAGTGAGGAGGTACGACAACGCCAGGTTTTGTCCTGTCGTGTCCTACTGCTCTTGTTTTGATCATTTTTGCACATCTCCCCCAGGCAGAGCAGCTTCGGCAGCACTATATGACCAAATACAACTTAGAGGTGTCGGACGCCCATCAAGCTCTGCAGCCGGTCCTGCAGAACATCAGGGAGTTGAAACGCAAAGTGAGAACTGCTTCACGAAACTGCCATATTAATTTAGGATCAAACTGTAGTCTGTTTTTTAGATCTTCATTTATCTAATATTTCTTTAACTAAATTGGTAGTTAGGATTCATCTTTACAATGCAATGGCAAAGTGGCTTGCTAGAGGACAGAAAGGGCTGGAAACAAAGTACACAGAGTTAAAATAGATCAGTATTTGGATTGAATTTCTTTTTTGTTTTATTTAGTTTTATTTTGTGTGTTGTTTTTTTTTAAGAGCACAACAGTGTAACTTTTTTTTGATTTTCTGTTTTAATTTCGGTTTCTAATAATTGACTTTCATTAACAGTCATTACAAAACTTAAATCAGTCATAAACACACTTAAATATATTTTATTGGATTTATTGATTTGTTTGTTTATTTTTTTGTCCATTTATTTCACAATGAATATCTAAATTTCAATTTTTTATTATATTTGTAGGTGAACCTGAAGTCCCCCTGGTGGCTGGATGTAATACAGCGGGCGGTGAGGAGCTCCATCGATGATGACCTGGTGTCCCGTATCCACAATGAGCTGACATGCAGTTATAAGCAACAAGCTCACAAGATCTCCATGGCAGACAAGTAAACACGTTACACTCAAGCAACAGGACGCCCCCCCTATCTGTCCATCCTCACCCAGCGCAAGCTCACACACAGCTGGCGTGTCTTACAGGTTCCGCGATGCCAGCGGGCTGCAGTTTCTCCTCACCAGCCAAATGGACGACCTCTTGAAATCCCAGAAGTCAGTGCAAGGGGCCGTGAAGAGCCTGGAGGGCCCAGCTTCAAAACAAGTGATTGAGGAGGCCACGATATGTCACCTCAGGCCTGTGCGTCTCCCGCTCAACAAGTGAGACACAAGCATTTGCTTTACTGAATCAGCAATGGAATGGATCTGTCACTTTGACAGCCAGCGCGGCTCCTCAGTGTTAATGTATTTATTGAAGGATCAGCATCATCAGCGCTAATGTATTTTTTCAGGCTGTCCTCTGTTAAGCTAGTAAGTTGCTTTCTCCCACCCTCTCTCCACTGTAGTTGCGTTTTTTGCAAAGCAGATGAACTTTTCACAGAGTACGAGTCCAAACTCTTCTCCCACACGTGAGTACAATCACTTCTCTCCTGTGCAAAGATTTATTAGCATCAACCACACACAGCAATTGATCGATGTAGCGCTTCACACTCTGCCTCTCTATCTCACTCCTTTCTGACAGAGTGAAAGGCCAGACGGCCATCTTTGAGGAAATGATCGAGGATGAAGAAGGGCTGGTGGATGACCGCCTACCGACCACCAGCCGCGGTCTCTGGGCTGCCAGTGAGATGGAGCGAACCCTGAAGTCCATCCTGTCGTTTGCCAAGGCCAAACGGATGGATCCCGAGCTGGTGGAGGAGGGGAACACCTTCATGGACCTGTTCGAGAACTGGAAGAAAGAGTACAAGGTCAGCATGTGTGAAGCTCAGCGCTTCGCATTGGGTGCGGCGAGCATGTTTAGAGGGAATAACAGGACTCTGTCTTCTCCTCAGGTGTTGCATGAATACTGGATGGTGCTGAGGAATCACGTTTCGGCCAAAGACGAGCTCGGCATGGCTACCGAGAGACTTCGGGTGCGTCTGCCGGACGAGCCGAAGCAAAAACTTCTGCACATCATTGAGCTGCATGAGGTGAGTGTCTTTGATTTTGACCAGAAACCTCCAAACACCTGGACACTGCTCCTTTTTTGGAGGTTTTTCAGATGTAACATTCATTCTGAGGTTTCGCACCCCTCTTTGGGTCATTCTGTATGTAGGTTGAGCAGAACAGAGTGAAGCTCCTGAATGACCAAGCCATGGCCAAATCTCAGCTCCAGAAGAAGCTGGGCCAGTTCCTGTACCTCACAAACCTGGAGAAGGTGATCAACCTTTCTTTCCGATAGCTTTGAGTTCACCTCGCTTCAGTGCACTTGTGTCTATTTTTAATTTCTTTACCAACAACTCCAATTCCAATTTTCCAGTCCCAGGACAAATCCACTGGAGGACTGAACCCGGAGCCTTGTCCCATCTGCGCTCGGCCCCTTGGGCAGGAGGTGAGGCTCCTTAGGAGGACCTGTCACTCTGAACCAACTCGCTAACAAGCTAACACAAACCAACCTGATTCTGTCTGTCTCCGTCCTTGCAGTGGGCGGTGTTGACCTGTGGCCACTGCTTCTGTAACGAGTGCATCGCTATCATCGTGGAGCAATACAGCGTGGGCTCGCGGCACCGTGCCATCAAGTGCGCCATCTGCAGGCAGACCACGTCACACACCGAGATCTCTTACGTTTTTACCACCCAGTCGTCCAGTCAGGACCAGGAAATCCCCGTCAAGGTTGGTCAACGACTTTGCTCGCTGTGTATTTGCAGACAGATCACTTATTTACCCTCATATTTGCTCTTTGGTCTGAATATTTTCTAGGGGAGTCACTCTACCAAAGTGGAAGCCGTGGTGAGGACCCTCAAGAAGATTCAAGTGACTGACCCCGGAGCCAAGTGCCTCGTTTTCTCCACGGTAACACACAATAAGTTGTCCCAGCTCTGAAACAGAAGTCGTTTTGATGCCACACGCTCACCTGCGTGTCCACCGTATTTCTCCTGTGTCACAGTGGCAGAATGTCCTCGATATCATCGCCAAAGCTTTGTTCGACAACAACATGGAATTCTCACAAATAAACGGAATCCAAAAATTCCAGGTTTGGAATAGTTAGATTTTATTCTTTTTCACCTTCACTTTAGACAAATTCTTCTCAATCAGTGTTGAATTCTTAACCAAGCAGCCCGACATATATTGTCCTCATTGTCCCTGATTTCATCAACAAGCCGCCCACAAAGTGAAACTCTTCTTTTCTCCAGTTTACGTTGTTGCCCTGAAGGTCTTGACCTCTAAACATTCCCTCAGGACTTACTGCCAAGAGTATACATGGACAGCAACAGCCCTGGAAATGTAATGGTCATATTGCAAATGGACCAGGTCTGAAATGTGATTACCTATCTTGAAAATACAACGTGTACATTTTGAGTTGTCCCACCTCCTTTTATGAGATAATCAAGAAAAGGCTGCCAATCACACTGGTCCACTTCTGTTTATTACGCTTGAATTGCAGATTTTATCCCAACCTTGCTGTGATCAAGCGACGCTGTCTTCCTTTTCTGATGTAGAAATAGAACTGGACTGACATGTGACATAAAATCATACCATTGTGTCTGTAACATCAATAAACACCTGAGATGAAATTCCCAATTCTTTATCCCTCATAATAAGGCGGAGGATTTTGAGGTTGTGGTACTTAATGAGAGATGCCTCCTTGACTATCATTTCAGGAGAATCTGAGTGCCTTCAAGTACGAGGAAAAGATAAACATCCTTCTGCTCCCCCTCCACACGGGCTCCAACGGGCTGAACATCATCGAGGCAACCCACGTGCTTCTGGTGGAACCCATCCTGAACCCCGCACACGAGCTGCAGGCCATCGGCAGAGTGCACCGCATCGGCCAGACCAAGTACGCAAAGAGGACGGCGTCGCCTCTCTGACTGCTGGACACTCTTTCATCGCTGTCTCTCTCCCTCTCTCTCTCTGTCCCTCAGGCCCACGTTTGTTCACAGATTCCTCATCAAATCGACCATTGAGGAGAGAATGCAGGCCATGCTGAAGACTGCAGAGAAAAGGTGGGAGGAGCAGAAATTGTGACTGTGTGGGGCTGACGTTAAAGCGGAGCCTCTGTGTTGTTTGTCGTAGCCACAGCAGCGCGGCGATGAAGCACTCGGAGGCGGCTGTGCTAACGGTGGCTGACTTGGCCGACCTGTTCACGGAAGAGACGGAGCCACTGCCGTGACGAAGGCCTGCCGAGGACCCAGGGGTCAAAGGTCATTCCAGTTCCCGCTGGACCACAGGGGGATGTCATTATTTGGGACATTCCACGTTTTTTAATATGTGGACTTCAAAAATTCTTAATGCAAATCCAATGGATGTTTTAGCAAAAATATTGGCAATGGACTGTAGCAGATTTGCAGTGTTTCCTAAAGCTGGATTTTAAATACAGTAGTTGTGACTTGTCTTGATTGTAAGAGGTTGCAAACTATTTATTTCAACGTCAACTTTCACTGGCATCGTGACTTGTTTTTATTGGTGCCTGGACTGTGCACTGTGTGTGTGTGTGCGTGCGTGCGTGCGTGCGTGCGTGCGTGCGTGCGTGCGTGTGTGTGTGCATGTGCAGTGCATGCATGTGTAATGACACGATGCACATTTATCCACGACATTGTCTCCAGTTGTGCAAGGAATTCGATTAAAGACGACTGATGATTTCACACACTAAAACCACATCAGTGTTGTTTGTTTTTCTGGTTTCAAGGAAGTAAAACTCTTGTTAGAGGCCCACAGTGACCATGTCTATTCTGAGGTTTATCTCCATGTGATAAAAAAAAAAAAGCGAAGCAGGAAGGAAGGAAGTCATCGTCCTTAATAACCCAGAGAGATCTGAGTGGGATTCTCCTTCTTTGGACAGTGTTTTTTCCCTGCCCACTCATCTGCCAAGACAATGTGGAGACAATCCTGTCTGACAACAACCTCCGTCTTATTTGCAGGACAAAGACACGCAAGTCTCAGAGCCTTTGGAGACTGATCTTGTAAATTTCACCTCATAAACATTGGACGGTGTGGGACAGTTTTCTGCCCAGCCGCAACATGTGTCTCGTTTTGGTACGTGCTGTTGTCATCCCCCTTCGCCTTGTTTTGTTGACACGCACGTGTATTTTCAGAGGTTTTCTCAGGACGGCGCGTTGTAGTGCCCAGCTTCAAATGGGATATTTATGGTTTCGCTCCACCACACACACGCACTGGCAGGTCCTTGGCATCGTCTCTGAACTGCCCTTGACACGTAATGTCCCGCTCGTCTGACTGAGCGGGATTCCCGTGCCAGTAAAGATTTTTAAAACATACAGACAAAGGCGGTGGACAACAGCGAGTCCCAGCCCCGCGCTGTTGTTTCCCTTTGCATGGTTACCGGCCTCCTGGTTGCTCCCCGTAGTAAGAAATGATTGCAAGATGTTTACTAAGAGGGCTTTACCGCTGTAGGCGGTAACATACGTGTTACCTTGGACTCCCCTCAGTCGCCCCTATTCATGTGCGGAATCTCATTGTTGGACGGGGACATCATTCAACTGGTGTTTTAAGGCCAGAGGGAGGCTCTCACTTCATTAGGGCTGTGTTTCGAGGGTTGGGGTAAGAGAGCGGTACTACGTCTTGCTCTGACAGTGAGCCGCGCTGAATAGCTCCAGAAGATTCACCGAGTTTGAGGGGGTAAGGGCCAAAATAGGCACTGGAGTGGCTGAACTTCCACAGCGTGGAGAAAGCAGCAGGGAGAAGTTGGGAGATGTCACCCATCTGTTTGCTTTTGGCCTGGGTGCTGTGCGCCGCGAAGACGGTCGCCTCCACTGTTTATCTGGAGCCGGAGGAGCCAGGTGAGCTCACAGCAGGAGGCGCTCGGGAGGACGGAGCCCAGAACTGCTTCGGAGATGATTGAGATCTAAATTTCTGATTGAATGTGGTGTAGAGTGAAGAAGTTTGGCGAGTGAGAGCCGGCTGGCCCGCAACTGTTTTTTAGAAACTGGAATCAATTGTTTTTCTGCTGTGATTTGTTTTAATTTTCCATCAGCGCTGAACGAAACGTACCAGGTCATTTGTACCAACGACCACATGGAAGTCGTCATCCCCAGCAACTTTTTTCTCAACAAAGTGCCTCCAGTTTATGTAAGTTCCTCCAGTTTCCTTGCCAATAACAGCAAAATCTCCTTTCACCGAACTTTCTTTTTGACAAATGCTCCTTTTAAAATGATTTTATCTCACATGATCTTTTGGTATCTCTTTAGGTTTGGGATTTGCATCTGAATGACCCCGACTGCCGTGGCGTGGAGATGGGGGACAATTACGTCTTCAGCATAAAGACGAATCTCTCCGACTGTGGAACCGTTGTGGTATGACCCTCTGACTTCTCGTCCTTCACATTTTAGCAGCAGCAGCGGCAAATCCCTCTGTGGCATCGCGTGGATCGGTGGCAGCACGATTTAAGGTGGCGTGACTAATTGAGTAACGGCGAGCGCGTGAGCGCTGCCCTTTGGTGGAGATTAAAACAAAAGGAGAAGACAAACTACACTTGTTATCTCCATTATCGACAACATAAACCCCCCTCCACCCTAATAAATTATCTATTTTTACGATCGTAGTTGTTGTCGTGGGAACCAGGGTCCTCATGAGGACCCTTGCAGTGCCGCAAAAAAAGAGGAGAGTGTCTGAGTAAAGTTATTACGCTTTACATAACACTCCAAATAACTGGAATAATTAAAGTGTAGAAACTCAACTTTTTTTTTGCCCCCTTCCACTTGTGACGCAAATGTGGACTGTGGGCCTCTGTGCTCAGATGGCCACAATGGAATCAGCTCATAGCGGGCACAATAAGGCAGAGGGAGAAAGACATATATAGTGAGCCCAGACACACACGGACAGAGAGAAAAGAAGGGGGAGTGGTGTGTATTTTTTCTTTTTCTTTTTTTAAAGAAAGAACGGCTGTGTTGTGCCTTGTTCCCATAACAGAACAGGATCTTATGCAAAGCAGCAAAAGGGAGCCTGACAGGGGTTCGCAGGTCCCAAAGATCAGGAATTTACATGGAAATCACAATTGTGCTCACAAAGAGCCTTGAGCCATTTTGCAATCATGCCTTTCAGCATTTTGGGATTTCCTTTGCTATTTCCTTTACAAATGGCACAACAAATGGTGGCTTGTAAAAAATCTCTTTCCCACAAGCTTTTGAATGGTTAATGGTTTGTAATGGTGTTTCAGAGTCATGTCAGATATTTTGGACCATGTATTGCTGTACTAGAACCAAGGTGATCACATACAAAATTCTCTTTTTTTCTCCTTCAAGTATAATCTGGAATAATTTTCAGTCAAAGATTTTGCCTTTTTCCCTTTGAGTTTTACACCACAGATGTTTCCTTAAATGTGCTGATTTAGCTATAAAAAGTAACAGTTTTGAAGAAAATAAGCGATCCAGAGAGGGAATGACATGGCAATGATAACAAATTGGTTGACTGATCGAGGGTATTGGCGAAATTGCTTCAAAGTTTCCTCAGAGCTCACAGGACTGATAAATTTGAACACAGGCAAGGCGTAAATCGGATTAGGGCTCTTGAGCTGGATTGCTCAAAGGTTTTACTTGTGCAGCCAGAAAAAGGTTAATGTGGCCGTGAAAGGGTAGAGAGGATCCCCAGCAGCTCCCTAGTCACTTTTACAAGGTTCCTCCATAGACGTGGGAGAAAGTGAGTCCATCCTTGGTTAGATCCTGTTGCTAAAGGAGAAGAATGCCATATCTGTCAGCCTTCTTCTGTCTGTTGACCATTGAAAACTTCTGAGGGAGAAGAAGTGAGCGGAGTAGTGATGAGTACAGGAACCAGCAGGGTTCCACCATGAAGTAATGAAGATCCTCGGGCTGGGAAGAGCTGTCAGAGGAGGCGGTCTGAATGGTTTGCCGAGAAGCTGTAAAAGACATATGCAGCCATTCGTGCTGCTCAGCGAGCAAGACGGGGGGGGCTCACATGAACCTCCACGCTCACTTTACCTCCTCCCTCACGTCAGTAGATGACTCAGTAGAGACGGAGGGGCGTCACACATTTACAGGGTCGGGGTCAAAGCCAACCAAGATTCTGATGCAAAACCAGAGGCAGGAGGGTGAGCGAAAGGCCTCCAGACTAGATTCCTTTCAAAAATTGACGTTTGTCCCTCTGAATTCCCTGTAGACCTCTGACGATACACACATCTTGTTCATCAACACCATCCACAACAACAGCACGGACGTGATTACCAGGAACTACATCAACATAACGTTTGTCTGCCGTTACCCCATCAACTACATGGTCCAACAGCCCAACGGTGAAAACATGATCAGAGTGGATGTCAGGTGACCCAGGGATTCACTCACGTTTCCATGAATTAATGTCAGCTTAATGTTTAGTGACCTGTTGCCAACATGTTGACGCTTGCATCTTCTCCTTAGGACTATAACTTTGAACACAGAGGACGGGAACTTCTCAGTATCCATGTTACTGTTCAAAGATGAGGCCTTTGAGGACCAGTGGACGACTGTGCCGTCTCTCAGCCTGGACGACAACATCTTTGTCAAAGTCTTTATGGTAATTTGTCCGGACAGAGGAGGATCACCATTTGCGCTAAATTATAGCATCGGTTAGCTGAATGTCCAGAAATCAGCAAATGGTGATTGCTGGATCAGACAAACAAGGCCAAGGTCCTCTCTGCCTTTCTTTTTTTTTTTTTTGGAGGGGAAGGATTGCATTTATTAATCACAGCAAATAATTCAAAAATATTTAGAACATTTCACATTTATTCTGTAAATTACCCATATAGGGTAGCGATTCAGAGAGTTGAGACCTTCCAGACCTCTCAATCGTACAAACGTTCATGTTACAAATGTATTTATTCATTTTGAAAGTATTCTCCTTTTTTCGACCTGCCGCTGCAGGATTTTAACTAAGAAATGGAAAAAAAGTAACGAAAAAATAGCGGAAATAACTCGGCAGGTCCAAAGCTGTCAAAGCATACCTCCTGCTGACAGCTATTTTAGGCCATGTTTCAGCTTGTTGTTACATGATATTAAGCAATATGTTGTGTGCCGAGACGCTCCAAGCCAGACTGGAAATCTAACACCGCCCTCGTGACCAGACGGTAATGCGAGAGCCGCTCTTCTTCTCTGTGTTGTTCTAACCTCCTGGCTCAGCTGTTGTTTACATGTGGGGCAGCATTGTTTGGACTGTTTACCTTGTGTGCATTACGGGCTCAAACTTCCTTGTATGGGTCTCGCAGATCCCGGCCAACCTGATGCTGCGTATGGAGAGATGCTGGGCCACGCCGACCAGCGACCCGTACAGCAACATTCAGTACACCTTCATCAGGGACAGGTCTGTCTGCCCTCAGCCTCACGCTTTGTCCTCCTCAGACCGCGTGTTGAAACCCGGGCATGTGAGCGGCTCTTGCCTCGGTGTTACATCACACTCACCAGCAGCATTCAAACCTCTGAGGAGAGCGCTGTTGAAATCTGAAATCAGAGAGTTTGTTGCTTAGACAGCCAGTCAGACAACAACTCTCTGGGCCTGGTCATGTGACCCCTGCCTGTCTGTGAGGCCGTGTGCGTTTCAGCTCAACAGCTGTGCATGCCCTTGACAACTGGGCAGTATTTGGGCCTGTTGGCAACAGCACAGCAATGAAATGCGCAGGGATTCTAGAGCACAACAGAGAGAAAACGCTCCAAGTCCTCAGTCCTGCTGGGCTGCATCACTTTGCAAACCGATTCTATGTTAGTGGGAATTTCAAATTGTTGAGGACACAGCTCTACTGTGGCCTGCTACTCCAGCTTTCAGTATGTTTTATGTCGCTCTGATTTATTCCCTGAAGCCTCTGTGTCCCTCTCTCAGCTGCCCGGTGTTATCAAACGAACAGACGTTGACAGTGATAAAGAACGGCCAGGGACCAGAAGCCATGTTTAGGATTCAAATGTTCAAGTTTGTGGGCAGTTCGTACAGAAACGTCTTCCTTCACTGTAATGTCCAGATCTGCCACAACACAGAGAGACTGTGCCAACCAGTGAGTGAAATCAGGCTCATATCTTTGATTTCTCCATGTAAAAGGCCTTCCTCAGTTATATCATTTATATGGTATTGTTCAATTTTTTTTCAAACAGAATTGTACCCATGAGGTAGGACCAACGAGGGTCCGCAGAGACATCCCATTGTCTCACACAGTCTCTTATGGTCCAATCAGAAGACTTCTTGAAGACAAAGAAAAGACCAACACAAGTATGTTTGTGATGACACTGAACATCTGATCATCACTACCGATTATCGGAACCAATGAAAACATCACCACAATAACAAATGTTGAGCCTGGCTTCCCTGCACTTGAACTAACAATACTTCTAATTTTGCCGATGAAGTAATTACGTAAATGTGGTGTATGGTTTTGTCTGTGTCCGTTTTGTGTGCAGACACGAGTGGGGTTCCCCCGGTGGAGACGTTTGTCCTGGCAGGTTTGCTGGTTGTCTTGCTGATCATCACAGGTGTGTTTGGGAGGCTTTGGCTCCGCTCCAGACGATTCTACCCAACCCGGGAAGCACAGCTCACCCTCTCCAACATCCACCACATTTCAGAGGTGGCATCATGATTCAGATGATGATGAAGCAATCTGTGGCCTATTGCAGCAGAAGAAAAGACAAACAAAACACATATGTATGATGAATTTGATGAACTTTGTTTCTTTTTTCATAATTTCAAGTCAGTAGATAAGCTTACAATGTCAATAAAACATTGTTCCTGTTTTTCTTTGTATACATTTGTGTTTTGTACAATGCTTGTATTTATTTTGATTTCTTAATACTTCTCTTTGTAAAGCAATGTAAATGAATACACAATGTGGACTGAGGTTAGCAAATTGACCAAATTTATATTCCTTTTCTTTTGTTTGTTAAATATAAGGTAGGCACACTATTCCAATAGACTTGTGCAAAGGTAGGTAGTTATGTAGGATTATGATAGGAATAGGTGTGAATGCTGTCTGGTAATTTGGGTGTGACTGAGTGAACTAATACACCCAGTTGACTCAAGAATTGAGTCCTTTTACCCAATACCTTGTACTTAGGTGTTTAGTAGAGCAAATAAGTCCTAATTAGCTGAACACGCTGTATGAACAATACGCAAACATGCATTAAACATCCCGTTAAGAAGGAAAATGTCAGTAATGGTGACAGTTCAGTTTTGACATTTAAAAACCAAATGATTGTCATTCTAATTTGGAGATGTTCGAGCTGACAGTAAATTGGACATTTATTCAAACATGTGACAATACATGCTGACTATTTATGATGATGTTGCTTGAAAGGGCTTTTTCGAGAAGTGGGCAAAAAAAGTCAAGAACATACTCTCTGATTCCTCGGGGCTGCCGTAGCTGTGACTCGGTTGAAAGGACCAGAATAACGATGAAGTGGACAGGGGTTTTTCCCCTTCTATTTCAGTGGGCCATGCCACGACCTGATTGGTCCACCACGTGATGACGCAGTACACTAGCGCCCCGCACTGATCAACACAGAGACCAATCGATTCACAACACCGCTGCATAGACTTACCAGGAGCCGGCCCCGTCTAGTGCTTATGATTAAACGAGAGCATCACGGGTCCGATCTCCTGCCGTGATTGTAGCTGCGATGCAAAATTGCTGAATTCGGAGAGCTGATTTTAAGTTAAAAACACCTGAACAGACTCTCGAGTAGCCCCGCAATCCGGGTAAGTTGTTTTCTACGAGCTACATGCTAACTCCCGGCGAACAAGCAGGCGGAGGTGCTAATGCTAGCTTGCCATGTTGTTGTTGTGCTTTTGTTAAGGAAAGTTTTGTTCCTCGTCACTTAAGTGTGCCAATCATAGAAATTTTGTGTAAACCTTCGGAATTTTGCACAGCCCTCCACAGAACACATATACCTGCGGTAGGTGTTTGTTTTCGATTGTTAGAAGGAGCAGCCGGCTGTGTTTGTGTTTTTAGCTGTTTGCTAACGTGCCAGCTATTTGGTTTGCGTAACGACACTCGATGGCTGTTGCCAGTCTGTGCCAAACAAAGACTCCAGTGTGGGGATCACAGTCCCACCACTGTTAAGTGTTTCTTCAGCAGTGCCATTTCGGTTCTCGCTCGCTCTGTCACACTGCTATAGAAAAACAAACAACGTACACATTTACAGACGTTACAGGCGTTGCAGCCGTTACCTGGCGCATCGTTGTACTATGTCGAAACAGCGAAACCTGCTTGTCCGAGTCATCCAGGTTCATACCAGAAAGACCGCTTCTAGGAGGCAAAAGGCGAGAGATCAAGTGATCCCCCAGGGTCCTGGAGGAATCAGCGTGATGGTGTAACTAGAAGAGTGTTGTGACATACGGTATTACTGCATAGCTTTAAGGTTTTTAAGAACGTAAAGGCAGTTGAACTCATATTGAGTGGGGTAGGTTGCAGACCACAGTCAGCTGGAGGACAAGTTTGTTGTATGAGGCTGTGTTATATTAATGTTGTATTAATAGGCACTAGAGCAGCAGTGGCATGTTGAGTTTAAGGATTGTGTGTGTGACAAGCATATCACCTCTTTTGACACAAAAATTTATCTTAATCTATTCTCATTTGGAGTAAACGTAGGAGTGTAGCAGCATGTCATAGTTTTTCGCAATCCCCACAGACAATACAATATGTATTTTCAGAACATTTAGAATGTGTACACAGGGACACACTTACTACAAGAGAAACAGAAAAACACTTCAGACAGCAAGAGGGTGAATTACAGTGTGTTCTATGCCTTGCTTAAGGACACTCCACCATTGCACAAGATGACTGTGACTGTGTGAAATTACACTGTGTTGTGGCTGCCGGATGTTTATAGTGTAGAGACGGTCGTAATGCAATGATTTGTGTGGCTGTGTGTGTTAGATTAAAAGCCTCAGAACTCATGTAATGTGTTTTTTTGCATTCCAGGGTTTGCGCTAACACCTCCTTATCCCTCATTAACCACTCGGTAATAACGCAGCGATGGAGAACCTTCACCCGCACTGCCTCAGATGCATCAACAGGAGATGCATGGTCAGGCCGGAGGCTGGCGTCTCCTGCGACCTCATTGGCTGTCCTCTCGTCTGCGGTGCTGTTTTCCATTCATGCAAACTACAGGAGCATCGGCTACTTTGCCCCTATGAGCGACTGCCCTGCCTCAACAGCGGCTTTGGCTGCCCCCTCACCATCGCAAGGATCAAGATGGCGCGGCATTTGGAAATGTGTCCCGCAAGCGTCGTGTGTTGCACGATGGAGTGGAACCGCTGGCCCGTGAGCTATGCTGATCGCAAGTCGTACGAAAACCTTAGCAAGGATGTAGATGAGGTGGAACAACTGGACATGGCGCTGGCCCTGCAGGACCAGCGGATGCTGTTGGAGTCTTTGAAGGTCACGACAAATGTGTCGAAGAATGGAGGGCAGGAGGTTAGTGAAGGTGAGAAGATGGCAGGAGCAATAGGTGGGTCAGAGGCACTGTTGAGCAACGGGTCGGTGGAAATGGAGGAGGAGTCGTATAACGAGGTGTACAAGACCTCAGTGGAGACGAGCAGAAACCTGGCAGCCGCCCTGGACATCCTCAGTGGCTCCAAGGAACTCAGCCTGGTGGTGGGGAATTTGAATAGAGGGCATGCGGCTCGTAATGGCGAAAATGGCGACAGTCACGTCGCCCTCCAGGGCGAGAACGGCAACAATGTGGACATGGAGGACAGCGAGTCTGACGCAGAGTGTGAGCTGGGGGCGGTAGGAGGTGTAGACTGCGCCGTGGGGACAGATGGGGAGGACGAAAGAATAAGCTGGGAGGACGAGAGGGATTTTGTCGAGCTGCTGTTCGAAGAGAAGGAAGAGGTGGTGAGCCAACCAATAGAGGTTCCCGAGCCGGTGTGGCCGGAGATGCCCCGCGACTACCTGCCCATCATGGCGCTAGAGCCACCACTGCCTCAACCAGTGCCGCTGGCCCCTCCTGTGCCGTTCCTGCTAGCCGAGCATATGCAGAATAATTTCCTGCAGCAGCTGCCCTCAGCGCTCAGGTACAGGTGCTTGGAGCGAAAGCTCCAGAACATGGAGGTGCTCCGAGGAATGAGCATGTTCACATTTAACGGGCGCAGGACTCTGCTCTTTGACCCGTACTCCTTCCGGGTAAAGATGGAGGACAAGGCAGTGGACACGTCGGACCTGGAGGTACCCGATGACCCCATGGGCCTCCACGGCATCGACCTCATCACGGCGGCTCTGCTCTTCTGCCTGGGCGACTCCCCCGGAGGCCGCGGCATCTCCGACAGCAGGTTCGTGGACGGCTACCACATCGACTTCGGCACGCAGACGTTCTCCTTCCCCTCGGCCATCCTGGCCACCAACACTATGGTCGGAGACATCGCCTCCGCCTCGGCCTGCGATCACGCCAGCCCGCAACTCTCCAACCCGAGCCCCTTCCACACCCTCAGGCTGGATCTGGTGCTGGAGTGCGTGGCCCGGTACCAGACAAAGCAGCGCTCCATGTTCACGTTTGTGTGCGGGCAGCTGTTCCGGCGGGACGAGTTCTCATCCCATTTCAAAAACGTCCACGGGGACATCCACGCCGGACTCAACGGCTGGATGGAGCAGCGCTGCCCCCTAGCCTACTACGGCTGCACCTACTCCCAAAGACGATTTTGCCCCTCCGTGCAGGGTTTCCGAATCATCCACGACAGGCACCTGGGCTCTTTTGGGGTGAAGCCCGGACTCCCGCTGAAAAACGGTGCCACCCACCCGAGAAGTGCCTCCCACTTTGGCTCCCACTCGGACCACTTCAGCCGTCTCCCCCTGGAGGTGCTGCAGCACGTCGCGAGCTTCCTGGACAGCTTCAGCCTGTGCCAGCTGTCGCGAGTTTCCCGCACCATGAGGGACGTGTGCGCCAGTTTGCTCCAGATGCGCGGCATGGTGGTCCTGCTGTGGGACAAGATTCGGCGAGCAGATGGGTCCACCTCCTGGCAAATCACAGATAAGGTAGCGGCAGCTTTATTTCTCATTGTACCATCACAGCAGCACACTTTTGAGAGAGAGAGGGAGGAAAGTAATGGACTGGTTTGTTTTGCAGGTGTGGCGCTTCAGCACGGCGTTCGGCACGGTGAACGAGTGGAAGTTCGCCAACATTGCCAGCATGGCCGACCACCTGAAGAAGTGCAAGTTCAACACGGTGGCCCGTCGGGAGGAGGCCGTCCCTCTGCCGTGCATGTGCTTCACCCGGGAGCTGACGAAAGAGGGGAGGTGCTTACGCTCGGTGCTCAAGCCCGTAGCATAGACTACTTGAAATCGGAATTGCTGTATCCCACTCACACACCCTTTCCAGTGTTTACAAAACTCTTCAAACTTCAGTCACTTCCAGCCTCACACTCCATGGAAAACCCCCTGTGGCATGTAGTGGCAGATCACCAGGTGTTCCTGCACGTTTCCCACCACAAATGTCCAGTCGGCAAAGAGACGACGAGGCCTGGTGGTGTTTTTATGTATTACGAACAAGCACACGTCGCTGCTGTCCTCTCACCCGCATCCTGACGGATCTCCTCAGTGTGCTGAAGCTGAAGCTGCACTCGTGACATTGTGTTAAAACTGTTTTTGGATGTAGAAGTTTATTTTTATATCAAAAACCAGCACTGTGTTGCATTGGAGAGGAGTCGCGCCTTAACTTGTATTGCAATAGACTTGACTATCTAGTCACAGGGACAGTTACATGGAGATTGAGCAGATGGGAAAGGGGGGGCATCTTGGTGAGAAGTGCTCCTTTCTTGGAACTTTTCACCAATATCTTGCACGGTTTTATATCTCCACACCCTCAGTGACCACTCATGTTTGAAGTTTGTCATTGTTTTAACTTGGATTTCTGGGCTCAAGATCAGCGTTTTCTAACTGACCAAACCTCAGTTTTACTGTAGCTTTATATTCATTTAACCAGCACAAGCATGTTGCCACCGTATTTTTTGTTTTCAGTCTGTTGTCAAGTGCCATCAGCGTTGCTGTTAACGGGTAACAAAGACGATGAGGGGAGTTTCTCAAATTTCTAGTCTCATGTCAGACTAACATGCTGGCGTGTTGGTCAGTGTGAGAAACGAACACTAGCCGCAAGCCAAATGACAACACGCAAGTGTGTACACAGATAGGTTTTTTTTTTTTTTTTTTTTTTTTGGTC